>PVKA01001999.1:0-84113 GCA_004027165.1 Ctenomys sociabilis | reverse complement strand
AGCAAAACTTGGCTAGTTAAACATTGACCTTCTGCTTGCAGGCCATTCTAGTGACCCTTTGCCTGCTGCCCGGAGCCGAGCACTCTGCATAATCTGACCTAGGGCTACCCTAGTCTCTAACTTTTTACCAGCACCCTGCCCTGTCTCCATTACAATGCTTCCTTTCATTCTGAAATATCAAATGCTCACCCTTCAGTGAACAGCTGAGGGTCTCGGGGCTGCTTGATTATTCTAGAAATAGAATGCTGACCCCCACCACCAATTCAATGGTCTAGAAAATTCCCCGTGTTTCACTCGTGGTTTTCTGAAAGGAAATTCTCCTAGGGCAGTGTTCAGGATAAAATAAATGATTATCAAAATCAAAAACAAAATTTTTTTTTTAATCTTGTTATGAGAAAGACACTGTTGGAATTGAATTACAGTTTCTGGGTGATACTGAGGATTTGAAACACGCTTTATAAAATATAACCTGATGCTAGTCACTGCAGTTATAGCTGGAGCTCAGCTAAGAAGGAAAAGTGAAGGTTCTTCGGGGCACGGGGCGTAGTTCTCTGGCACTGTTCACCTGGCAAGTGTGGGGCCTGGGCTCACTCCTGGAACCCTGAAAGAGTAGGGGCAGACACTATCAGAAAAGTAAATTCAATACACTGTTTTTCCAACGAGTAATTATATATGTTTTACAGGAAAGATTATTTACTTTAAAAAAAAAAGTTTTCATAAAGGTTCATTAATACAACTGGAAAAGTTCAGAACTGATTGACTTCTGCTTCTTTTTTTTGTTCCTTGGGAGAGTGATTTGTTTCATAAGAAACAACCAGAAGTAAGAGAGAAAGTAAGCTTGGGTCTTTACTTTCTCCCTTCCTACCAAGATGGAGGGGTATAGTCAAAATTCCTCCTCACCCCAGAATATGGGGGTCCCTGGAGAAGTGTCAAAAGGAGCTTTCCCCATAATTACCCAAGTGGCATATAAAATGTGCGCTCTTCCCTGGAGCGGTTAACCCTGGAGAGAAGAAGTGTCTCCTCTTCCTTAGAACCCCACTTGGAAATGGGCAGCACTGGGCTGTCTCTGGCTCCATGGGAGGAACAGGGTGCAGCTTGGCAGAACCCACAGAGTTTGGGAAGAGCATGATGTGACCTTTCTGGATGATAAGACATGGTTTTGGACAAAGGACTCCTGTAAATTTTACATTCAGAAGTAAAATGATTTTATCAGTTTTTAGGAGCCGTTAGCAGTGACCTGCTCCAGCAGTGGATCTTGGGGGACACCCATGTTGGCTGCATGACTAGGTGTCTCCCTGTTAGGTTTCTCGAAGAAGTGGAAGTAAAAGAAAGAGAAAGAGAGAGAGAGAGGTCTTTCTTGCCATTGAGCAGGACAGGAGAGGATCTGAGGGAGGTGGGGGAGGCTCTAACCTGAGACGGGAAGGCTGAGACTTCATGGAGTTTTGATAGGGGCAGCTCAGTGACACCCAGGGAGCTGACTGGGGCTCCCTGGTACGCGTGGGATATCCAGAGCTAGGGTAGGGAAGGAGTAAAAGGGGTCTTTCGGAAGATAAGCTGCTGTTCAGGATTCAGCCATAATGAATCAGGGTCATGACAATCTTATACTCAAGCCGAAGCCTATCGCCCCCAGCCAGTATTTTCTAACTAAGGCAGGAAAACACCCACATCAGCAGTATTTAAATACCAACTCAGTGTCTGATACCTAGGTGTAGGCCAGTAAGAAGCACAAATATTCATTCTTATTCTTTTTAACCACAACCTTATCTACTATTAGCATTTCAGGCCACTGTAGGAAAATTTAAAAAATAAAGACAATTTCACTGTTAGATAATATTTGCCGGTTTTAGTTTTTGGTGATGTTGAAGATTGAATCCAAGCCCTCTGCTGAATTACACCACCAGCCCTATTCTGCCTCTTTCAAATTTTAAAACAAGGTCTTAGTCTTATTACATCACTATGTTGCCTAGATGCACTCAAACCTGCAATCTTGCCTCACCCTCCTGGAGCACTGGAAGTATAAGTGCATGCCACTGAGCTCGACTAAAGATTGTCTTGAGGAGAAAAAGAAAATAGACACGTTAAAGTTATTTTTAAGCAGAATTGTCACTGAGATTCTTGGTTTTGTTTGGCTTGGTTCTGGGTTAAAATTTATAGTTCATTTTCCATTTATATCCAGGAGAGCCTAAGCAAATTAGAGTGTTTGCTTCAAGCTGTACACAACAATGGCTACCACTTCATTAAGTAGAGGGTTTGGACTTCCTTGCCCCTCTCCTCCACTCTAGTCCAAATCCCGAGTCTGAGGCTTATTGTAAATATAAATTCAATTACAAATAATATCCAAATGGGCCGAGTATGTTGGTCAGGAAGAAGAAAGATGGTCTTCAGTGCGTCCCTGTGTGCACACCATTTCCTGTCTTCTTAGGCAGACTTCCCTGGATTAACTATAAAGATTAGAAGAAGAAGTGGCTCTGAACCCACACAGAAAAAATAATGAGACTAAAAGTACAAAGGAAATAAAAATGTGGACCCACATGAGGAAAAGCTTACCTGTTTTTCAAGTAGTGCTGGAGTAGTAACTCCTGTTTTGTGACGCTCTTCCCAGAGCTCAAAGATTTTTCAGGGCCCTGCAGGATTCTCATAGTGAACATTGGTAGCAGGAAAACAAGGTGATCCTGGAGCTCACATTTTGCAAACGTAAAAGGTGAAGTGACATGACAGTCTGCTGTTAGCTTTGGGGCCATCAATGCCCCCCCAAATCTCAGATTTTGAGAGCTTGCTCCCCAGTGCCTCAGGGTTGAGAGGCGGGATCTTGGGGGTTTCATAGCATCGTGTGGGCTCTGACCTCATCATCAGTGGATGATTGTGGTGAAGAGCCGAGAGCACACTGTGTTACCTGGAGACTTTTGGAGGAAGCAGGTCCCTAGCGGCGTACCCCGGAAGGGGATGTTTTGTCTGGGGCCTCTTCCTTCCTCATTCCGTTTCTGCTTCCTGGTCTCTGGGGGAGAACGGCTTTGCCCCACCACAGGGCTCCTGTCCCATTATAGACACAGAAACACCGAAGCCAGGTGATGATGAGCAAAAACCTAGGAAACTACAAGCTAAAAGATTTAGCTGGGAAAAAATACAACAACAAACGCATCTTTCATCCTGTAAACTGACTTTTTTAGTTATCTTGTTGAAGCAACAGAAAGCTAACACGAGCCCTCCATTCGGATAGCACATGCCTGAGATAATCAGCTTTAGAAAGGTTCCCCGTCTATGGTCCCCTGACCCTGCAGCTTCGGGCCTGTGATGAAGTGACGCAGCATGGTGGGGAACACTGACCAAGCAGCCTTCTCATCATGGCAGTCAGGAAGCCAAGAGAAAGGAGAACAGAGTCCCACAGTCCTCTTGGAGGGGACACGCCCTGATGACCTAAGCTCCTCCTTCCGATTCCACCTCCGAAACGCTCTACCACCTCCCAGCAGTGCCGCCCTGCAGCGTTCTGATCCCAACCATAGCGTGCCCGGAAGTGGCACGGTTTATTAAAACTCACTTGTTGATGGAGAAGGCTTGAATGGCTGGGCGCTGTGGCACACACCTTTAATCCCATGGACTCAGAAGCCTGAGGATTACAAATTCAAACCCTATCTTGGCAATTTAGTAAGACCTTGTCTCAAAATAAAAATGAATAAACAAGGCTCAATGCAGTTAGCACCTCCCTCTGCTGGGATTCTCAGAGTCCTTCCACCTGCATTTGCATGTGTCACTTTGAGTGACAATTGGAAACTTTTTCCAGAGTGCAGCTGAGCTTTCAGAGTCCACACCACCCACTTCCCCAAAACTGTAGCATAGAAGGTTAACCTTTGGGAGCAGAGTGACATTCTGGTGCCAACAGCAGCAAGGTATAGGTTTTTGGCTGCCTAGGACAGAGACACTGGAGTACACTGAGAAGTCTTCCACCACAGATATGCCAGAGAATTTGGCTGCATTGGTTACAATGAGAAGCAGGGGACAACTTGAGCGTGACCTCAACAGTTGTCTCTTCTTACGTTTTCCAGGATCTGTATCGCTGCAGACCCACCGCGATGAACATTCAGAGCTCACAGGCTCAAGATGAGCTGGCCAAGCAGAGCTCCTGAGCAATGAGGCTGTAGCCCCCACTGCTCTGGATGACCTATCCATGCTGATCTTCCATGAAGTGTTCCTAGAGGCATTTGAGGGCACACACAATGAGCTCCCAAAGGCGATGGTGCGGGCTCAGCAGCCCTTTCCTGCATCCCTTTGGGGTCCGTGATACAAAAGAGGAAAACAGACCCCACAAACTCAACTGGGAATGAACCAGGTAGAGAAGCAAAACTTACACTTTAAAAGCCACTCTGGATGGGCTTGATACCCTACCGGCCCAGAATCTTTACCCCACAGGTGGAAATGAACTGCAGGCTGGATTTGTGAGATGTAGACCAGAATCTCTGGACTGCAGGGCCCAGAGCCATGGCTCATGCCTGATCACCCAGGGCCAAGCATAGGAGCCAAACAGTGGGCAACTGTTCAGACACAGGGATGAAGTAGCCTTTGAAGGTAAAGGCAGAGTTCACTGGGAGTATAACTGAAATTCCAAACCTACCTCACTGAGCGGACCCAGCAAAGGAGACACTTGGTCCACCCATGCTGTAAGAGGATAAAGATTTACCTGATGCCCTTCGACATCTTCAGGGTGTCCCAAAGATGCCAGCATGGCCTCTAGGGAGCACAAGGGCACAGCTTTGGTATGTGCAGTTCCGGACACTGTTTGCTCCTTTCCTGGGCTAGATGAGAAATAGGCAAACACCTGCTGTTTTCATGCTCTGTGGCAAGTTCCAAAGCACCACAGAGGATGATGTGAGCATGTAGCCAAGTCCCTTCTGTGAGCGGCTCTGCCTCCAGGAGCTGAATATGGGACATGCCTGTTCCCACAAACCCACTTGGACTTTGGGAGCCTGAAGACCACCTTGAAGACGCTCTTACTGACAAGATGCTATTATCCTCAGTCTGTAAATAACCGTCACAGTGCCCAAGCATTAGTCAGCTAACAGACCTGCATTTCAGTAGAGTACAAGTGACCAAGTTGAGTCTTAAATCCCTAATACTTCTGGTGGAGAAAACTGCAGGCACCCAGGACAGAGCAATGTTGGATGACAGAATCCCAGCTCAGTGCAGTCCCGTCTGCCCTCACTCATTGCTTCTGGATCACCAATTTCAGAGTCTATGAATACGACATCTCCATGTCTGCCTTAAAGGACCTGGGGTCACATTCCAGTGTGAGCCACTTAACTTTGGAGCAGTGCCTGCTCTGTTGGAGAGCTATGATGACAGCAGTGATGTGCAGCCAGGAGCATCTGCCCAGACTTGTGCTGGGCTCACGGACACCCTGAAGAGCATGAGGCAGCCAAAGATGGCTAGGCTTGGCATTCATCTCTGGCAAGCCCAGCTCTGCCAACTTGTCTATCACTGGAGCCCTCACTACGTCACTGAGTAGTGGTCTGTTCCTTCAGCCACCACCTTGAGCATGAGCATTCTAGTGCACCTCACCATTCCTAAGTCCACGGGTTCTGGTCCTATGTCCCTGCTAAGTAGAGAATGTGCATAAGGAAATACAATGTTCTCTGTATTTTGCGAGCTTGGTCAAGTGAGGTAAAATGGGATTCTTGAAGGAATAGTTGTATTGGCTAATTTCTACACTGCTGGGACAAAATATTTGACAACTGCAACTTAGAGGATGACAAATTTATTTTGACTCAGATTTCAAAGGTTTTGGCTGGCTATAAGGTAGGGACATGACAGAGGTAAACTACTTAACTCTTGGTGGCTGGGAAAAGAGTGAGCTGGGAAAATCCAGAAAAAAGGGTGGCAGGGACCAGATACAGTCCCTAGAGTACACCCCTCAACTAGACCCCATCTCCCAGTATCCTATTTCCCTGTGAGTTCTTCAGTGAGATAATGAGGGCCCACACGATCCAGTCAGCTGGAGCTAGAGGACAGTCTAACTTCTATTTTGTCAGAGATGGGTGTTCCATTGCCATCTAAATATTGTAGGTGTGTGAATTCAGCAAAACAATCCAATATAGTCCAGTAGTCCATAATAGTAGTGGGTTATTCATAGGACTGGCAATGTCAGAAGTTGCTGATTTGAGCCTTTCACTAATAGTGTTTGGGCAGGATATCATGTCTGCATCTCATACTATGAATAACTACTACAAGGACAACAATATGCAATGTATTAATTATTATAACTGTCCTACTAACCTTTTTGAAAACTGTCTCATTACTATTTGTTTCTCAATAAAATTAATAATAAAAAAAAGTTACAGGAGGAAAGATTTACTTCAGCTTGCAGTTTGGCAGCAGGCTGCAAAGGAGGAAGGCATGGCTGAGGCAGATCACAAAGGAGAAAACTGCTCATGGCAGGCAGAAGACAGCAACCAGCAAGCGAAGCAGGAACCCTCTTTCTGTTTCTTGTATTCTATCCTCTCCCTTAGGGTGGGCAGTACTCATACCCAGGGTGGGGCAGCCTTAATCTCAGCATTGCACCTGAATCAGTCCCAGCATCGCACCCCTAATCCCAGCATCACACAGTCTAGCTCCATCCACCTCTGAAAAGCCCATCTGTTACTGCATGAGGTGGTATGGGCACACCTAGACACAAGCCATAACAAGGAGCTAATTAAAGACATGGATTAAGAAACAACAACAACAACAAATACTTAAACATCACTGGGTCTCTGAATCTATTCAAAGAATATTGAAGTCTAGCTCTTCCTTGTGTGAAGTTACAGTGACAGCCCCTGCCACCTGTGTGTCTTTTCTAAGCAATGCAATGGCTTATGAAGAAGGAGTACTTAGCAGTTGCAATTGAAATTCATAGCTTTGTTAGGAACAATGCTAAGTCTTTATTTCCATTATATCACCTAATACTCTCAACAACACAAAATGTTAAAAGCGTTATTAATCTCCATCCTAGAAGGGAAGAAACTGAAAAGTTAATTAGCACAAGGTGACACCGCTAATAACAGGCTGAGCCTTACCTTGAATCCAGATCCCTCAGAGGCCAAAACTATGTATACTCCTAGCAGCTAAATAACTTGTAAAAGGGCCAGCCAAATAGCTCAACAGATTAAAGCACCTACAAGTAGGTATAGGGGCCAGGGGTTCAATCCCTGGGGCCTGCTGTGCCGGCCCCACCCCAGGGGCATCCTGAGATGGCAATTGAGACTGGGTATGGTGGTGGGTACCTATAATCCTAGCTCTTGGGAGGCTGTAAACAGGCAGATCACTATGAGTCTGATCTAGTAGTGAGACCCTGAACACCCTGTAGGACCCTTCCCTAAAATACAAAATAATAATAGTAATAAGTAAGTTGTTAAAATATTAGAGTGAGCATTTTGAAAAACTGCTTTTCACAAAAACAAATTGCACCAGGGCAGCGTGGGGGGTGACTTGCTTCACCTAGGAGGGAGGTGTATTTTCCCAGAATAGGAAAGAGGATGAAGCCAAGGGCAAGGGCTGATTCACTTTTCTCTTCCAAATGAGGTGCTGTGGTGATGGACACCGTTAAGAGGGCTTTTTTCTCCTCAGTTGCGTGCTGGCCAGTGTGGCTCAGCAGGAGGCTAGCAGAGCCCTAGAGGCTGGCAGAGGCCCTGGGCCAGTGGCTTCCCCACAGGCCACCTTTCTCTGCTGCAGGGTCAGAGCAGGACCGGAGTTTGAGCTAGTGAAGCCTCACTTTCATTAATGAAAACCCCAGGACCCTGCTGAACCTAATTCATTGCTGAGAGCCATGAAAAATAGCTCCATAAATCTTCTGCCTACAAAGAAAAGGCTAGTTTCCCAGGTTGGGATAAACAAATTGAGCATTTCAAAGCAGCATGGATGAAACTCACCACAATTTGCATACTAATGCAGACAAACAACCTTCCAGTTCCACACAAAGGTGGAGGATGTTGGGTTTTATTGTGCGACCTCCATGTTTGTCACAGTGCAGTCCCTTGAACATTGAGCTATTAACTGCTACTAACCGGCCTCATGAAGTGTCAGGAAAGAGGAAGCCCAGACCAGTTAGCTGAAGCCACCATGCTCGGGCTGCTTGGGCAATCTGTAGGAACACAGCGTCCACAGGTCTGAGCCCTGAACCAAAGCTGCAGTGCTACAAGGAGTACGTGCTTTCTTATTTCCAAGTGGTTTTGTTTTTTTTTTTTAATTTTGGTCATGGGGATTGAAGCCGGGGCTTGAGACTCTTATCACTGAGCTACCCAACCACCACCCTTGCATTTTAGAATGCCACTAGCAAAAAGGTAGGGTTTTTCTTCTCCACACTTACTTATATTTGTAATCACAATACTCAAAGCAGGTTGACATTGATTTGAGCCAAGGCTCATTGGAAATAGAAAAAAAAAGAACACAAGTTATATGGAATATTTTAAAAATAAAAATAAATATAAGGAACATGAGAAACTAGAAACAAAGTAGTAATTGGAAACTGGTTGTATAACCCCAACATTCTCAGAGGCAGAGACAGGAGAACAGCAGGGTCAAGTCCAGTCCAGCCTGCAAAATTTAGCAAGACCGTGTCTCAAAAAAAAAAAAAAAAAAAAAAAAAAAAAAAATAGAAAAGAAAAGAAAGAGGCCAGCCAAATAGCCCAGTGGATTAAAGCACCTGCAAGCAGGCCCAGGGCCCAGGTTTGATCCCCAAGGCTGCTGTACTGGCCCAGTCCCAAGGATGCACTGAGATGGCAACTGAGACTGGGCATGGTGGTGTGTGCCTGTAATCTCAGCTCTTGGGAGGCCATAAACAGGCAGATCACTGTGAGTCTGATCTGGTAGTGAGACCCTGAACATCCTGTAGACCTAAAATACAAAAAAAAAGGAAGAAGGAAGGAAGGAAGGAAGGAAGGAAGGAAGGAAGGAAGGAAGGAAGGAAGGAAGGAAGGAAGGAAGGAAGAGAAAGAGAAAGAAAGAAAGAAAGAAAGAAAGAAAGAAAGAAAGAAAGAAAGAAAGAAAGAAAGAAAGAAAGAAATGGTAAGTCATGAACAATCATTTCCCTACACATACATTCTTCTTACATTCAAAGTTTACCTTGCATTTTAGAAGTATTTTTTTTTTAAAAAACGTACAGCAATGTGAGAAAAGAAGCACACCCAAAAGTCTACATTGTGAAACTGTAAGTGGCAGCAGGACAGGCAGTGGTTGAGTTTTGAGCTGGAGGGTGAACTTCATGAGGATGCTGAGAGCTGTGTGGGAAAAGAAAGACGCAACCCCTTGCTTTGGTGATAGCCTTTGGACGGAGGAGGCTCATGTCCTGGAGAAGAGGCTTTTCCTCTCCAGAGTGGTGGCCTGCCGTGAGCTACTAGAGAGGGTAGACCAAGCCAAGCTGCCACTGCAGCTTCAGTATCTTTGAATTGTCTGAGGCTGTGCTTAATTCTTTATCAGAACACTGTGTGATGGAAACTTTGAACATCTGAAAACACTCCAATGAAAGCACAACTCACAGTTCAAAGGAAGTTAATGATCTACTTCCAGGTGAGAACTAGCATCCTTAATTCAGCTTGGAGACTGGACCAAATTTAAAAGGCAGACTTGCGCCATTTGACCTTAGCAATGCTTCATTAATTTCCAGGCTATTTGAATTTTTTTTCACTTCAACTCCCTTTACGAGCAAATGCATTAGGTTTCTCATACAAAAATCATTATCTTTGGTGCACAGGCCTGAAATATGCTGGGCAAGTGCTTTACCACTGAGCTGTAGCCCCAGGTTCCCATAGAAAAATTATAATCTAAAGCCACACATGGCACGCATGCTTGGAATGCCAGTGCTGTAGGAGGCTGAGGCAGGAGGACTCAAGTTCTTGGTTCTGCAGCTACAGGCAATTTAGAAAAACTTAGTCCCCAGATAAAATATAGGGCTCAGGGATGTAGTACAGTGTAAACGCCCTGGGTTTAACCTTTAGTACCACAAAAGGAAAAGAAGTCACACACAATCTGCAAAATAATACATTAGGATAGAAAACGAAAGAGAAAGATTACATTTGTTCATTTATATGTGACCTACATCAAGATGGCAGTTGAAGAAAACCCTTAATCTGATCTTTATCTAACTCCCCTGGACTATGCGAGTGTACAAAGATTGCGCTCATCACAGCTCTTTCCCACTAGGACTTCACTGTTTAATCCCTAAATCCAGGGGAAAACACCTCAAGGCAACTACAAATGGAAGTCTATGGTTTTCAAAACCACATCTACTCAGTTGAGTAAAAGATGCTTCAATGTGGACATCAAACACTTAAAATTCAAGAAACTGCCTTGAGAAGTGTGGTGTTTTTCCACTGTCCTCATAAGTTCCCTAGAGAAATTCCAAAGGGAAGAGACCAGGGATAAAGAGCTTTTTGTATTTCTCTTGGGTTTAACTGCTAAAGCAATTTTTGTTCCATTAGGTTTGTAATGCGAGATCTTTCAGAGTAAATTTACACGACAGCCTCTGCATTTATTAATTCATCGCAACTAACTCAGTCTTCACTTGTCTAAAAACAAATCACAAATTCCGGCATCTACTTTTGCACTGTATTGAGAATTGTTACATGTAGAATTATCCCAGGCTTACAAAGCCTATTTGATTAGCATACATAGAAATGGTTTGCAGTACATAGTTACCAGCTGATCATTCCTGGGTTCTCCTCAGATTTAGTCAGCATCCACTAATCTGCTAATCACAATCTGAAATACCCCCTAGAGGGGATCTAGCCACTGGCTACTAGGTGAAATGAATCTCTTTTAACAGTCTTGAGGAATGACAAAAGCCTTGAGATAGGATCTGTTTGCCAAAGCATCTGCCAAGATCAATGCCTTTCTTGATAACCTTTTCACATTCATGGACTGGGAAAAATATGCTGGGAAAACTACACTGCAATAAATAAAATCACGCTGGCAATAAATACAATTCTAAAAAAGCAGATCTGCTGGAAAGTTGATTGCTTTGCCCAAGAAATAAAATCCTCGTTAAACTTAGTTCTGCTACCTTCCAAGTTGTATCTCCACATAAGCCTCAGTGACAAAAAAGTGGACCACACCATCCCTGCAGAACAGAGCAGCCAGGGGATCGCTGGTCACAGGATTCAGGTGTAAACTGTATTCTCAAATACAAAGGAGGCCATGGTGGAAAGTGGGTTTTGTTTCATTATTTCATGAGCTCTCAAATTATCAGACCTGTACTGTGATCTGTCCTTTCAAGTCAGCAGGCTGACAGAATGAATCAAGAACTGGGCAGAGGGGAGCGAGTGGGTATCTGGAACAGTTAATTTTTTCCATTTTAATTGTGATCCACAGAGTAACAAACTAAGTTAACTCTCTCCAGAAAAATTAAATGATTCTTCACTAACCAACCACCCTTGTCTCCCCCTGGCAAAAAGAATTCCCAAAGTTCTAAAACCCAGTGTGGTATGATTATCTCTTGCTAAGGGCACTGATGGGACACACTGTCACTGATAGTGGCACTTGGTCAGAATGTACCCATGAGACAACAGCCTGCAATGACCACAGACACAGCTTCTGTCCCTCACTGTGAGGAGGAGCCATGCCAACTGCTGAAGCTAAGAGAACTTCCTTCTGTTGTGCATCGTGGTACCTCAGTTCCGACTTCATTTGTTCTACAATTTTGGAAAAGTCTGTGTTTGTGTGGGAACCACGGCCACAGTCATTTGTCACCCAATGCAGTTCACAAACAAAAACAAAATTTTAACAAATACTTGTTTGTAACCCAATTGCTTGCAAACAAAAGGTTCATGAACCAAGGTGCCTTTGTACAGTGGGTTTAAAATGTTCCTATCAGTAACCGTGTGCATTATTCCAAAAAGAAAACAATTATAAATGAACATATTAAATAGATACAAGAAAAACACAAATAGAAGCAGTAAATTGAATGTTAACACTAAATGCAATCTGCAGGTAATCTAGGACCTACAAATCTCAAATATCCAAAGACATGACATTTTGTGAAATAAAAAAGCCACTATGTAAAAATGAACACAAGTTCTCAAATTCTAAGGAATGTTCAAGATTTTTAAAAAGTTTTTATTTTGTGCATGTGTGTATGTGTGTGTGCTTAGTTTGTTTTTTTGTTGTTTAGATTAACCTAGCCTTAGACAAGCAACCTGCCACTGAGCTACATACAGCCAGGCAATCTGAGACCAGCGTATGTTAACAGAAACAGCTAAAATATATTTTTTTCTTTGGTGCTGGAGACTGAAGGTGAAGCCCTGCATTCCAATACCTTTTCACAATAATTCTGTTCCTATTAAGTTTTTAATCCCTGTCCCCATTTAACAGGCCACAACACCGAGCTCCCAGAGGGTTTACATAATTTGCCTAGGCTTGGCTCCCACAGCTTTGGAAGTTTAAAGTTAAATAAGTTAAATAGGCTAAGAGGCAAAGAAGAAGACCAATTAGAGGTTGCAAGAAAAAAAAAGCTGCCCAGGCACCTAAAAGACCAGTCTTGAGTCATGACACTAGATGCCACTGCTTTCAAGCTTTTAGCCTATAATCAACCCAGATTGAACCCAGATTTACAAGCCCTTCAGAGCAGAGCTCCGAGATTTTTCTAAAGCAGACATGTTTGGTATTTTAGAAGGTCAAACTCCCTATGGTGCTGTGTTTTTAATAAAATCAGTTCAACAGAAATTAGAGCCACACAGTCCATTTCTAGGAAGCCCTCTGAGCAATTCAAAGTAGGGGGAGGGGACACCACACGAAAGACATCGCCACACAGATTGACTTTGTCAAAGGGGTAGTAGGATATAAGGGGTGTTGATACACAAATATCATGAAACATTTGCTCTCATTTATCTCTAGTTTGGGCAAACTTCCACTTAGAAAGGAAACTGGGGGTGTTTTATGTCAGTATTAAGGAACTGTTCCTGATTAGCCCAGCCTGGCACCCACGTCTGAACATTACACACCTCTAGGACAGAAAAATAACCCAGCTACCTGGGTCGTTCTTAATAAGTAGTCCTATTACCCATTTGTGGCAGCTTCTAGAGTCTCAAGGGGAGCTAAAGTCAGATCCACAGACAGCTCTTAGTAAAACTCAAAGCAGATAATTTTTTCCTGATATTTTCCTCAAAAGGCAAGATGCATGAAGACAAGTGCAACCTTTCCTGTAGGATGGGGTTGACTGGTTTCAAAATGCTTCTATGCATATACATTAAAATCCTTCATTGCTATTTCCTAAGGAACTACCAAGCTGAGAGGAACAAGCCAAGGAAGAATGCTTGATTACACATAGCTGAGATAAAGGAAGGCTACTCAAAGGGTCATTACCCTAGCACGACCCTTCAATCTTCAATAGTCAAAGGTGAGAAATTTCACCACTGCCAAATTTTTATCAATTCTCTCTAAGCAAGTTTGAAGGGTTAGGTTTAACAATTCTTTAATTTCCTCAAATACTGGCACCCTTGTGGAGGATAGTGCTACAGCCACCAGGTAGAATATGTGCTAATATGTTAACATACTTCATGTGCTTAGACTTTTGAGCTGGGGAGCTAGAATACATAGAACAGAACAGAATAGAATGAAATAGGATACCTCTCATAAAGTATGCATGTTCAAAAAGCACAAAACAAATTGCCATTTATTAAAATGTGCATTTATTCCATTTTCTAACCTGTTTGGGGCTGTGGTCTATTAACTGCTGAAGTAATGTTGGCTCTCATTTTTAAACTAGGTATTGCAATCTAAAATTCTCTCATGAACTTGGCTACTCCTGTCCTCTTGTGAACGCTAATTATGCTTACCATAAAACTGTCTGGTAAAAATATGCAAGTGTTTTTTAAGGTTAATACAAGAAAAATTTCATCCTCCAATATGCAGACTATAGTTAATTTTTAAGCAAAAATTTCAAATATAAAAGGGATTGAAAAAACCTACCATAGCAAACTAGTCTCACAGTTAAGATAACAAAGATCCACTTGGGTAGAGAAAGTACACAGATCTGGTATAGGTTTAAGTTCAACTGGACCACACTACAAAACAGAAATACCCATCCTCCTTAATGCTTTAGTGACTGGCTAAAGCCCATGTTCTACTTGGTTATCTTAATAAATGGCTAATTTGGAGACAAGAAACCTGGTAGCACTGTATTTTTTAAATCTCAATTGGCATATGTTGCTTACTATTTAAAACCTTTCTAAAGACTGAGAAAACTTAAAAGTGGAAGAAAAAGTACAACAGTGTTGAAGAATAAAGTTTGAAAGCCAGCAGCACTGGCAGTAAAGTTCAGCTAATTTTAGAGTCAAAGTACTAAATTGCAAAGCCAGGCATGCTGGTGTACGTCTAATTCCAACATGCTGGTAGACTGGGGTGGAAGACTGCAAGTTCAAGCCCAGCCCTGACAATTTAGCAATGTAGGGAGACCCCATATGGAAAATAAAAATTGAAAAAGGGTTAGGGATGTAGCTTGGTGCAAAAGCCTTGGGTTCAATCCCCAACACTAGGAAACATGGGTTAAGATAATATATTAGATGGCAAATTAATTGCAAAACCAGACATTCACTAACTTTACTAAGAAATAAATATTTTTTATTAGGGTGGAGGTGGACACATTTTTAAAAAGATACTACAAACCAAATGGATCAAGCTGACTAATATTACCTTTGCTACAGCAATTTCAGAAATTCAATCATAGCTAGCATAAATAAGTTTAAGAATTCTTTCAGGGCTAAAGGTGCAGCTGAGGAGTAGCGTGTACTTAACATGCACAAGGCCATAGGTTTAATCCCCAGCACCAAACAGTAATATGATAATTCTCAGAGGAAAGGTAAAACCAGAATTATCCTGCAAAATCAGGCCTTATACAGTTAATCTGTATTTCCCTAACCTTCCCAGTCTTGCCTAATGGTATTAGAGATGAAACCCAGGGCCTCAAGTATTTTTGGTAAACGCTCTACCCCTGAACTCCCTTCCCAACTTCAGTATTTAATTTATGAAAGACACCACTAAATTTCAGACAAAAAATATATATATTTTAAAAATCTTTACAACAAATCAAGATGTAGGAGCTTACACAGAGCGCAGTGAGTTATCTAGGTACTCGATCCCAGCTCCTCTGGATGCAAACGACCCTGCTAACAGTGTGTACATAGTCTTCTCTTTGCTTTTTATAATTTTAAAGCAAATAATACATTTGACTGTACTCAAGTCTGTGCAAATAATCCTTCAGAAGAAATTCCAAGGTTCTGTCTGCAGAGGTCACTCCGCCTCTCGAAGGTGATTAGATTAATTGGTTTGTCTCCAGATAAAGTGCTCCTGTCCAGCAGAACTCAAGGCCTCCAAGTGTTGGAGAAGGGGAGGGAAGACTCTGTCATACGAATTCCAGCTTCCCGTGGCCGCTGTACATGCCCCAGTGAACCAAGGAGAGGATCTTGTCATTGCTGAGGTCTGCTTGCCTCATCTTATCGCAGGTCAGACAACAGTTCTCGTGCCCACTCACCGGCACCATGCACTCCAAATCTAACTTTGCCACCTGGCCCTTTTTGGAATGGTGTCCATGAAAGCTGTAGTGCAAACGAGACAGCATCTGCTGTCGCTGGTCCTGCAGTCTCTTGTTCTCACTTCGGAGCATCCTCAAGGCCAACATAATAAGCAACACTAAAATCAGCCCACCAGCAATGGGCACAGCGATCACTGCTGCACGGAACCACAGTTCTTTGGAGGAAGTCAGCTCCTGCACTTTAGTGATAAGGTTTCTGCTCCCGTCCTGCTGGTACCTGTTTCCTTGTCCTAAGGAAGGACAAACAGAGTGATCAAACTGCACGTTCATCAGAGGCATTCAGGACCATCTGCCCATCTTAACTGAGCAAGACCTTCAAAAATAGCTCATAACTGAATAAAGTATATTTAGAAAAATAAATATTGTAAAACTATCCAAAGTTGCTTACAAACAATACTTTTTATAAGCCATCATTTTGAAGATATAATGAATGGCTCTTTCAATGTCTTCAAAATGTTGCAAAAACAGGCAAAACCTATTACGCAAACAGACATCTAATGCTCAGCAGACATAAAGCCACTCCATAGAAACCCATCCTGGCATTCAGTCCTGCCTCTCCCTCTGCTGTCTCTAATTACATTAACAACAAAATCAATAGCAGACACACAAAGTCGAGGCTGCCATAGGTCGACCCATCAGTCAGGTTTCTACGACCAGCTTCCACCCACCTGAGGCTGCCCCCTTGGCTGGGGCGAGGACGTCATGCAGCCCCCTGTAATTGCACATGTCTTCATGACAGCACTCCACGGTGGGCACGGTGCTGCCTGAGTGGTTCTGGGCCTGTTTGGCTTGGCAGATGTCTGCTGTGCTTGTGAGAGAGTCCAGGCAGCCATGGGTGAGAGGGGAATTTGTGTTCTGAGGATCAAGAAGTCTGGAGAAGCAGGCGCCGAGCTCAGACTTACACATATAACCAGTTGCCACACAGTGAGCAGCATCGCAGTAGCATCGAATTTCTCCTGAAAACAATGAGAAACCACATCAGACTCTGGGAACAGATAGAGCAACCATGCGAAGTCTCAAGTTCAAAGGCACTAATTTTAGACCCAAGATGTGTGTTTACAGTAGCACCCCATGTATAGTGGAAATGGCCTCAAAGCAGCCAGTGCTTAAGAGTTTCATTAATTAAACATCATTTGAGAAAATACTAAGCATCATAGCAGATCTCTGACAAGGCAGAGAAAAATTAAAAATACTTTTGTTTTTGAAGGAAAAGTCATCATTAACTGTTTCTTCTACCATAGTTTTAAGTCACATTATCTATTCATTTTAATCCTACAAAACCATACAGCATAAAAATGCTAGACTTTTGTCAGTACAAATATTTGATCGGAACTACTGAATTGTTTACTATCCCGAAGGACTGAGCCAAGATTTAAGAGCCTGAGGTAACACCTTATAAAGTTATTAACTAGAAACACAACAATCTAGAAATTGCCCAGGTCAGGAGGTTTTAAAACTATGAAACTAGGCAGCTATTTGCAACCTCTCTAGAAAAGGCAAACTTTG
Organism: Ctenomys sociabilis; assembly: GCA_004027165.1. Lineage (NCBI taxonomy): Eukaryota > Metazoa > Chordata > Mammalia > Rodentia > Ctenomyidae > Ctenomys > Ctenomys sociabilis. The sequence goes on along the minus strand of PVKA01001999.1, from coordinate 67,060 downwards.
CCTATAAAGATCTTTTCATGCCGAGGAGCTTTTAGTCGGTATATTGTAAAACAGGAACTAGGCAGTTTACAATTAGTGGTTTGCTTGCCAAAGTCAATTTCTTTCAGCCCAAATGGAAAGTCATAAAAGGGGGAACGGGGATGGAGAACTTCAGGGCTGACCTCTCCTCCTCCTCAGCTTTACATGCAATTTAACATGTGACCTAAAAGGGGAAACACTGAAACTGCAAATCCTCTGCTGGTTCAATGAAAACTCCTTAAGGAAACCTCAAATTTTTCTACAGGAAGTGATTAAAAGTTTCCTTCATAAAAACTTATTTTGTGAGTTGCAAAGACTCTGTTAACATTTGTCACAATGCAAGATCTGAGGCTTGTGCATCGATGTCTACCTTCTGAAATAATCAGTGCCTGAAAGTTATCCCTAACCACTGTGCTATCCAAGCACACACACTCCAGTCATTGTCACCCATCACAGCCACACCACTCTATAGCAGTAGATAAATGCGTCCCCCCTTCCTTTCTTCTCAGTTCCCAATCTAAAGATCTGTCTGGGGAATGAAACCACTCTGAAATTAAACACTGGCACTGTGGCTTTACATTCACCTTTCTTCCTCCCCTGTTTTGTGAATGCCTGAGTAAGGTGTCGCATTTAATTATCTGACCAAATTCCAGGCCACCACATGGTGGGCTCTAATGCTTTAGCTCTAGGAAAAACCAGCCAAGGGCGAAACACGGATCTTTGGCAACCACGAACAGAAAAAGCCAGAGGTCTTGCTCCTGTTCCAACTGCTGTCCTGGGTTTGGGTCCAAGGCCCTTCCCCAGCCTCCTGCTTCAAGGAAGAACCTTGCTCAGCAATGATCTGCTTTTTCCTCTTCTTTCCAAGATTGCTTTGTTGTCCACCAGTCTAAGGTGGTGACACCAGCATATCCTTAGGCTGACAAATTCCACACACAGATTGAAGTTATAAATAAAATAGATTAAAAATCCATTTTGCGTCTATTACCCCTGACCTGGTGCAGAAAAGGAAAACCTAACACAAGCTTCAATGTTTACAAGGGCCTATTTAAAATACTATATTTTCAGCGACCTAAAACCAAAAATAAAATTTTGACAGGTAACTGGGAAAGTTCTAAGACTTTCTTAAAAAAAAAAAAATTGGAGCCATATCTCAGCCAGGAGAATGGACTTTTGTGTTACTGTTTTAAAACTGTATTTCTGTCGTTTCATAAAGTTTCTTCCTGTGGCATGCGAAAGGCCAGGAGGGGACTGGTATTTTGAAACAGGGAACAATGCCCTTCTGTTTCCCCCCTTTCTAGCTAGTTACTGTATGCGGTGATTAAACAAAAATGTCTGCTTCAGTCAAGATGGCTACAGGAGAGACTGCTGGCTTCACTCAAAGCGTTTGAAGTCCGCAGCGCTCAGAAATCTCTGATCCCCTAATTATATCATTATCAGGCACATAGTTTCGGTATCTGCGACTTCAAGTCAGCCCCAGTCCCTCCCTCTCCTGCCGGCCTTTGATAGGGCCAGGAGGCTCCCTCTGCAGCCGGCTGGAGCTGTTATTTAGGTTAATTACACCCTTCCTTCCAAAATAAATAAATACTGTAGCACATCGTCCTCGCGGGCCAGCTTACCCTTAACCTCATGCCTGCTACATGGCAATTAGAGAAAAGTGGGGGCTTGCAAAGGCTAAATAATGCTTCCTATTAAAAAATATATATCCCTTCGGAGCACACGAGCTGGACTCCCCTGACGCTGGGAGGTGAGGGGACCCCGGGATCTCAAGGCTGGGCTACTGCAGCTAAAAGGCGAGCTCGCGCCTGAGGGGAGAGGGGGAGTGACCTAGGGTGCTTCTTTTCTTTGGGGGGAGGAGGGCAGTGTTGTTCAAATTTGAGTGGAGTGAGAAACGGTACCTATGATAGCACTTCTTCCTCTCAGACACGGAGGCGCAACACAGCACACATTCCCGCACACCTACACTCCCGGAGACCGCACACCCACAGACACTCTCAGAGACCCAGAGCCTAGCAGACACACATTCTGAAACTCCAGGCCGGGGCAGAGGCTCAGGGGCGTGCGCGGGCGGGCGCACACGCGCGCGCACACACACACGCTCAGAAACACCAACACACCCGCAGACCCACACTCCACACTCGGAGCGCCAGCGCCTGCCCACTCTCGCGGGGCCCGCAGCCCCAGGTGTTCATAGCCACAGGCTCGGGGGCTCCAACCTCCGCTCGGCCCGGGGCCCGGGGCCCGCGGCCGAGGCCACCGCACAGCACCCAGAAGCACCGACCCGTCGCGACCGCGGCTCCAGGCGGGCGTGGCCCCTGCGCGACCCCCTGCCCCAGATCCCCACCTCGCGCCCCACCTCTGGTGAGCAGCACGGCCATAGCGCAGAGCTCCAGCTGCAGCCAGACGAAGATGTAGCTGGAGTGGCGATCCATGGGCGCCCCGCCGGCGCGCGGCCGCCGAGCCTCTGTCCCCGGGCGCGCAGGGCATGAGTCCCGCGGCGGCGGCGTCAGGGGCCGGGCCGCAGCACGGAGCGCGGCGAGTGCGCCAGGGAGGCCGGAGAGGCTCGCCTGCACGACGGACGGACGGACGGACGGACGCACGCCGCTAGCTCCCGCCGATGGCCGCTGGCAGCAGCAGGCAGCAGCAGAAGGCGGCAGCAGGCAGCAACCTACAGCAGCGGCCAGCCCGAGCCCGCCCGCTACACCGCAGCGAATCCGCCTGTGTCCGAACGTCCAGCTTCCCTCAGTAAATACTGCCGCGCAGGGGAGCCGGCCCGCCCCGGCCGCGTCGGCGCCGCGCGATTGGCTGTGAGAGCCTGTCTATCATCCAGGCCCCGGGGGGGCGGCCCACGAGGGGGGCGTGCCTCGCGGCTGGGGCGGTGCGGGCGTGCGGCTGCTCCCCGGCAGCTGCTGGGCGCGCGCGCCCCCTGGTGTGCACTTGCACGGCCGGGAGGCCTCGGCGGCGCAGCCCGGGACCCCGGCAACTGGCAGAACCGACCTGCGGGACCCCCGGACTCCCCGCCCCCCGGCGACGCTCTCGGGAGCCCGGACGGCCCTGCGGGAGCCGGCGGGCCAGCGGATCGATACCGCCAGACAGGCGGGCTGGGATCCGCGGAGACAGGGACCCAGCCGGCCAGAGACGCGGCGAAAATTAGCAGCTCCGAAAGCGCCGGCGCCAGCGAGGCGACCCGGGCGGCTGACACCGGTCACCGGGATCGCGGCGGCCAGGCCGGCGCGGCCCGGTCGATGCAGTGCGCGGGGGCGCCGGGGCCGGGCCGGACTGGCTGTGGCGTGTTTATCCAGTCAGAGTTTGCCTGGCGTCTCTTATCGTCCTCGAAAGGAATGCTTTTTTTTTAAAATCCCCTCCCGCCAAACCACATGCTTAACAGAAGTCATTGATTTGCAAAATTCCCAAGTTTAGGATCGGCCAGCATTTCCTTATCTCATACTTTTAAAAGGTAAGAAACACATAGAGACGCATTTCCTGCCGGGCGGGGAGAGTCACAGCCACAACCTTCCGAGTTCGATGTGGGCGCGAACATTAACTCAGAACCGGGACCGTGGGGGTCTCGTGGCAGAGCTCTTGCCGGGCCTGTGCGAATCAACACTGAAGAACGACAAAAAAAAAAGTATGTCTCTCACACTGAAAATCAAAGGAAACATATCAAAAGCCTAACCTAGTAAAGTTATTGAAAGTATGCAGGGCTGCAGGATGTACTTAATGAAGTTGCCCTTGAAAAGCAATGTTTCCTTGCAGAAAATATAAAAACAGTTTCACGAACTGATGGCCTATGGTTTGCTAGAGTAAAACTGCATCCACTGAGTATGGAGGAAGAGTAAACCCAAAGGAAGTTTTCGGAGAGAATTAAACTGATCAGAGTACCAGGTAAACAGCAACTGTCATCAGAGAACAACTGGCAACCCTGAGGAAGAGTGTGAACTTAACCACAACCATTAGACCTTGGTGAGTTAATACTGAAGAGTCCCTGAAACCGCTCATTTCATGTGTAACCTCAGAGAGTCACTTACTGGCTACAAGGAAACTAGGAGAGCAGTGTCTTCAGCTGTTTTGGGACTCCCTCCTGTTGGCAGGGTTTATAAGCTGGAGATCAAACAGATGTGAATACCTAGGCAATCGGTCACAGTACAGTTGGACGACACACAGCTACGTGGACAATGTTATAAGTGATGATGGAGGCAAGGGTCTAGCCCAAGAAGGTACAATTGTCCAGGAAAATATCTTGGAAGAAACAGCATGCTGCAGGACTCCTAAAGAGTAAAGATGCCTGAAAGAGGCCACTACAGCCAAAGAGGCAAGCAGGAATTTAGACCTAAAGTTGGTTGGGAGGTGGTGGGTGAGCTTGCAAGCAATTCTGTCTGCGGGATAAAATATGGAGCAAGAGGTGAGCAGAGATGAACCACGAACTGTATTTATCTCTGATGTAGATAAATAGTTGCTGAAGAGGGCCCAGGGGAACTCTGTCCAAGTTGTACTGTAGTAGACACCCAGTGTCTTCCCAACTTGTTTAGGGAAAATCCCCTTTCACTGGACCGAGTATAGGAAGACTGGTAGCTGGCCCAACAGACTCTGTGTGTGACCATGTTTAGTTATATGATCAAAGTTGTGATCCAGTTAGAGTTTCTCTTCTGGGTTTTTGGAAGGAGATATGGTACTGAACATCTCTGGAGTTGGCTTCAGTAGAGACTCACAAACTCAGAGCTCCACTTGTCCACAGGGAGGGAAAAACAACAAGGATGGGCCCAGAAGCTGTCAACCCAAATGGATTTTCAGCCACATGCTTTGCTTCACCTGAGGTTCCACAGCAAGAGTACTTTGGTAATCTTAAAAAAGTTCCCCCTTTGTATTTAAGATTCTCTTTTTGAATCCAAATTTTATTGAATTAATATGTACTTTTATCATTCCAGGCTATTTTTTTGTTTCTTCCAAATACAAGTCAAAATAAGAACTTGGGATCCATTCTGTAGACAATTATTTCAATTGCATTGTTTTTATTATTAATGGGCAAACTTTTTAAATGGCTGGAAATTAGTTTTAAGAGAAACAAGTCTGCACTTTAATGGTTTTAGAGCAGACACAGACTTTTCAACTAAGTGAGTGAGAGTGTTTGAATCAATGTGGAAAATCACAATTGGTTTAGAGATGATGTATCAATTATGAGGCCATATCAGTTAGTCAAGAGAATAGGCAACAGTTGTAATTCAATTTAAAACTATTAAGGAAAATTTCTTCTCTATAGAATTTTATTTGTGTCCTGCACATAATTCAGTCATTACTTTCCTAGATGTAGGTTGAAAAGTAAAGAAGAAAATAGTAAAATCTATTTTTTTTTAAGTTTAAGTCAAGGAATAAAATAAATGACCAAAATGTGTTTTTATTCTGATGAAAAAAATTCTGAAGACGCAACCTGAGAACAAGTTTTGTATAACCAAAACAGAAAATATATCCTATATAAAGAAAGAAAATACATTCTAGACCTAAGTGATATGAACATTACAATAGTTTTATTTTGTTACCATGAAATGACAATTTACATATTATTTATTCCTAGGTATATATACTAGGTAGTTGTCACATACCGCTATGATACATTTTTAGGGTTACGCTAACCCATAAAACTTATTTTGTTAATGGTTGAGCTATATCTGAATCAAAGATGAAAATACTTTATCAATATCATCTTGCCCAAATAATGCTACTTTATCCTAAAGCTATATATTTGCTCTTATTTTCAGTAATGTCCCTCTTCACAGTGCCAATGAAGAATAGCTTTTTTAAACATTGCAACTTCATTTTTATTTTTTATTTTACTCGTTTATTTTTCATTTTATGTATTTGGTAGAGGGTCTCCCTACAGTTGGGGCTTGTAGTGATCCTCCTGTTTTCAGCCTGCCCAGTGCTGGCATTTCAGGCGTGTGCCACCACACCTGGACTTCCTCACTAGCTCAGCATGCTCCAGGGGTGGGGCTGGCAAACCCAGGTCCCTGCACTTGTCCAAGCAGGTTGATTTTTATTTTAAAGTGGATAAAAATAAATAAATAAATAAATTAGAAACAATACCATCTTTCTTTCTTTCTTTCTTTCTTTCTTTCTTTCTTTCTTTCTTTCTTTTTTGTTAGAACCAGGGATTGAACTCAGGCCCTTGCACTTGCCAGGGAAGTGCTTATTCCACTGAACCATATCCCTGGCCCCCAGAATTTCAAAACAAGAAGATAGGAAATCAAAATGGTTATTATATTGAATATTATTATCTTCAAAGTAGTTGTTCAGATTTTCAGATGTAAGTAGGTAAAATTGATCAAAAAAATTAAACATTAACTAGAAAAATGGCTTTTGTTAAATTTTGTTCAGAGAAAAAAAAAATAGCTGTATTCAAGTTCCTGGCTAGCATATGAACAACTACTTCACTTATCAATAGAATCTGATATTTCTGCCTGTTATTCAAAGCTTCTACCAGCTAACAATCCACAGGGGTTGGGTAACATTTTCAGTTCCCAAGTGTAGCTTTTTAAAAAGTCATTTGTACTAAGTAAAACTTAGGAATCAAATCTGAAAATTGCTTCCAACAGAATAAGATGATAGTTGAGAGATCAGCCCAGTTCAGTGGAATCACCATCTATTGAGACTTAGTTTGGTTTTGATTTTTCATTTTTCCTCTGAAATGGAAAAAGAGATAAAGAACTTACTGCAGTCTATCGGGTAGTATGATTATGCAGACAGGACGTGGCTGGGGTTGTGGTGTGACTCAGCGGTCGGGCACTTGCCTAGCTCGCAGGACGCCCTGGGTTCCATCCCCAGCGCCTTAAAAATAAATTAAATAAATAAGTAAATAAATAAGGCAAGACTGGAACTCACATTCCATAGTGCCTATGCTCCCGCAGGCTAACACAAACATGCTAGGAAGTCTTACATATCAACTTTAAAATAACTTCCAAATTATTTTTTCCTGACAAATTAAAGCTTCTGAATTAGAATAAATTTAAGAATCATCTCTAAAGACCATTACTTTAGGAACTTAGCAGTGGCCATTATTGATAATAAAATTATAAGTAATAAATTTGGTGTCTTTTGGGGGGGCAGGCAGTGATAGCAAGAATCAAACTCAAGACCTTACACTTGTCAGGTAAGCACTCACTCCACTGAGCTATCTCCCCAGTCCTCAGTCCTCAGTGTCATTCTTTTTTTTTTTTTTTTTTGTATTTAAGACAGGGTGTACAGGATCTCTCTCAGACTCATAGTGATCCTCCTGTTTACAGACTCCCAAGTGCTGGGATTACAGGCATGCTATCACTCAGTCGGGGGCAGGGCACAGCAGGCCAGGGTTTGAAATCCTGGCCCCTGCATCTGCCTAAGCAGGAGCTTTAATCCACTGAGCTATTTGGTCAGCCTTCTCAGTGTCATTCTTGATCACTGTGTACAACTTCAGTAATTTGTTTGTGTTAATATAACCTCCAATTAGGCCAGTAGAAATTCAGTGACCTTCTAGGGTAGTTTACCTGAGGTCAGATAATGAGCTTGACTTCTTTCTTTCCCTTTTTAAGTAAAATTATGGATTAATTCTTTAAAGGTGACACAAACCATTCCTCATCTAAGAAAATAACACCTACCCCGAATGCAACAAACAGTATATTTTCAGTGCCATCACCTTAGCATGTAACACTTCTCTTTATACAGAATTTTAAAATGATGATTGAAAATGGATCAGGGGATGGGAAAAGAGAGGAGGGTAGGATGGGAGTGGAGGTGAAGAGAAGTAAAAATGATCAAAATGGGATGTCATGTGTACCGATTCCCTAAGATGAATGCAGTGCTATGCATCACAAACGTGTGAATTTTAAAAACTAAAAACAAGCCTGGATGGTCGAACATTTAGACTCTTGCTTGAGACTGTTGCAACCTTGAGTCTTTCCAGCTCCCACTCTTTTGCTTCTTCACCTCTTCCTCCTTTGATGGCCCCATAATCACTCCTCTCATCTGTAGGCCTGGTCTCCTGCTACTAGACCCTCAGGACAGGAATGTCACTGATCTGACAGGATGAGGTCTTCCACAGTGTCACACTGTGAAACAACTCCTATCTATCGTCTTGTTTTTGTCACTGTCATTGCTTTGATTTTATAATTTCCCAATAATTACTTTTCAATATCAGCAAATAAAATTGCACTTATTATGTCCATATGAATGGTTATATATCTAGCTAAGTAACAAATGTACGTCCACCTATGGTCATCATTTTTATAGTGGTTCACGTCTCAAGAAAAGAACAGGTTATTATTAACTACAATCTCCATGCCTGACTGCATGGACCAATACCTTGTCCTTCTAGCCCCTTGTCACTCTGGCCTCTGATAACTACCAATCTAGTTCTGCAAAACCACCTTTTTCAAATTCCACAAGAATATGATTATCTTACTTTTCTTGTTCTGAAAGAAAATACCTGACACTCAAAGTTAAAAAAGGAAAAAGTTTATTTAGCTCACAATTGGTAGAGATTTCAGTCCATTACTGACTGACTCCAAGTCAGGGTGGTGTGGCAGAGGGACAGCCCAGGGGAGAAACATTCATGGTACACAGAAGATGGCAAAGCAGCAAGGGACCTTAGCAGAGTCTTTCTGCCCCTTTTATCCAGACTACTCAGGGCTGGTAGCATCCACACTCTTAATCCTAGAGCCCTGTGCCTAACATTGCACCATGAATACAATGTTAAGCTCAATCCTGGCATCACACATTCATTATTCAGCCATCTCTGACAAAGCCTGTGACCTATGACCACATGAGGCTTTGAAGGGACAGCTCAATGCAAGCCATAACAATGACTGTGCCGCATTTGTCTTTCTGTGCCTAAATCTTCTTTCACTTGATATCATGTCCTTCAGGTTCATCCATGTGGTCACAAATTTATAAGATTTCCTTCACTTTTAGGGCTGAGTAGTATTCTACCATGTAGAAGGTGCCACATTTCTCCATTCATGCGCCAATGGACATTTAGGTTGGTTCCATATCTTGGCTGTGGTGGAAAGTGTTGCAATAGACACAGCAATACAGATATCTCTTCACTATGCTGGTTTCATTTCCTTTGGATGCAGTAGAATTTCTAGATCATAGAAGCATTTTTAATACTTTTAGTACTCTTCATGCTGATTGTCACAATGGCTGTACTAATTTACATTCCTACTAACTGTAAAGGGCTCTGTATTGTTCAGTCCTCACTAACACTTGTTATCTTTTATCTTTTTGGTAATACCCATTCTAATAGGAGAGAATGGGACACTCTTTGTTTTGTTGTTTTCTGAGACAGGGTCTCGCCATGTAGTTCAGGCTGGCCTTGAACTAGCAGCCATCCTCCTGCCTCAGCATCCTGGATACTGGGAAAATGGACATCCATCACCATGCCTGGCTTTGATCTTTGCATTTTCCTGATGCTTAGGGGTGCTGAGCCTTTTTTTCATATACCCGTGGACCTGCCTTTTTAAGAAGAGATGAGAAGCTGTATTGCTCAGGCTAACCTTGAACTTCTAGTCATGAGCTGTTCTATCCAGCTTTTGTGACTTCTATTAAGAAATGTCTGTGAAGGGCCAGGGAGATGGCTCAGTCGCATAAGTGCTTCCCTGGCAAACTCAAGAACCTCAGTTCAATCCCTGGTTCTGCCAAAAAAAAAAAAAAAAAGAAACAAAGAAAGAGAAGAAATGTCTATGAGGGCTGGTAAGATAGGTCAGGGGACTAAGCATCTGCTTCTGCAAATCCAGAGACCAGGATTCGATCCCAGTCATGCATGTCACACTGCGCCAGACCTGCCCTGGGGTGCGCTGAGCTGATGAATGAGTCCGGGCATGGTGGTGCATGCCTATAATCCCAGTGCTGGTGAGGCTGAAAAAAGAAGGATCGCTATGAGTGCAAACTGCATAGTGAGACCCTGTACCAAATACATAAATGAAAAAGAAAAGTCTGTGCAGGTGTTTTACCCATTTAAAAACTATTTCATAATAATTTCTCCAAAAATCCATAAAATGTTTGTTTAACCATTTATAAAATATCAAGATACACATTAAATTTGATGTGGGAGCTCAGCTTATGAAATGAATACCACAAAAAATGAATGTAGTACCTTCAAATATTTAGTGCATTTCAATTAGATTTCCTATGGACAGAGGATATAGAGAGAGCTATGAAGTTACATTATGCGGATTACTGTTCTTATTCTTAAAATTAAGGAAAGAAGTTTTAATGCATTTTTTTCAAATTCAATAATCTTCTTTTGTTCTATTTGGGTCACTTAACAAACAAGCCCTGGTTTTGCTATGAATTCATTTAGACACACGAAAGATTTCCACCGTCCCATTTGCAGTTAGTGGCATTTACTTGCATTTTTAGCTTCATTTCAGAGGCATCATTTTAAAATACCATTAAAATATGTATAGTGCATTGTTAGCCAGACTTATTTAATTAGAAGGGAGACCCACTACTGACTAGTTCATTTAGAAGGGATTTCTTATGTGGCTATAAAAGGTTTTTCTGACAGACACAACTAATTAGCAAGTTCCAACATTGGTTATCAACTCCAGAAGTCAGATTCTCTGGAACCGGAAACCAGAAGCCCCAGGTCTCTTTCTTAGTGTCCCCTTTGCCTCTCACCTCTCTGCCATCATTCAACTCTTACACTTTCCTTATTTCTAGCTTTTGCTTTCTTATGGTGTGCTTGCCTCTATCCACTCTTAAGCCCCCTCCTATAGAAGAGGCTTTGTCACTGGCAGTTTCACCAACTGCCACAGCTGCTGATTTCCCAGTTCTCAATTCCTACATACCTGGCCTGTGAGCTCTGCAGCTCACCCATCAGTTTATGGAGATAGTCATCCTAAATCCTCAGTCTCTGGTCTTTTCAGCTGAAACACACATCTGCTGCTTCTCCAAAGCTTGTGGGCAGAAGATCACAGGGGGGGCAGCTGTGGGACAGGCCACATGGGGAGCGTGCCTTCATACTCCACATTAACTGGCCTATGAAGAAAAATGTTAGTGAGTGGAATGAACGTCATTCTTCCAAATTATTAATTTTATGTACTCGAGGTGTTTACTACCACCTAAAATGAATCTAATGGAACCAACTGAAGTGTATACTAACAGAATGAAGTCTTTCTAGATTCCAGGAAATCAGCAAACTGATCAGCAAGTTGTGTAGCTTGAAGGCCAGTTATGTACAAATTGAGAACTGGGAAATCAGAAGGCTGTGGCAGTTGGTGACACTGGCAGTGACAAGACACCTCTTGAATGCCTCTTCTATAGAAAGGGGCTTACAAATGAATAGAAGCAAACAGATGCCAGAAGAAAGCAAACTCTGAAGTCTTAAATTTTAAAAAATATCCAATACCCAACAATGATGAATGTCTTATTTTTTCAGGAGTTGGGAGAAAACCTAGAGCCTTGTACATACTAGAGAGATACTGAGGTACACCACACATGGCTTGTCTTGTTTAGTTGATGATAGTAACAACAACAAAAAGAATTAAAAAGAGTTCTTTTGGACTGGAGGTACAGCTGTGTGATAAAGCACTTGCATCTACGTGCCTGAAGCCCTGAGTTTGGTTCTACCACATTAAAAAAAATCTATTTATCCATTTCCTGAGAAAGATGAGTATTTAGGGTGGATAATAGATTGAATTTGTAGGGTGTTGGGGGAGGCCAGGTGCCTGCATGTCTAAGAGTCAATGACACTAATTGCCAGTCTGTGTATACTACTCAAGCACAGTGCATCAATTTTTCAGCAGAATACTCAGAGTATTCTGCTCCTCATCCTCTCGGACCCACCCCACACCACTTAGCTGCCCCTCTAAAAAGAGATCTCTGGAGAAGCAGCACTCAGGGTAGAGTTACTTAACTTTCCTTTCCTGTTTGGCTCCTCAGAAAGATGCAAAGCCCTTCAGAGACAAGACAATATCTCAGTCATTCCTTTTATTCCCTTCCCTACCTTTCACATGGTATCCCTGCATGAATTTTATTTGGAAGAAATTAATATCAATAAGTGAATTGCCAATGGAAAAGACCTAATTTTGTAGGTGAAGAATTAACACTGAAGTAGGAAACTAAAGATGTGAACATGAAGCATCCTCTATGTGTTCTTATGAGTAAACCGGTTAGCCCCCTGTGTGCCTGTTTCCCCACCCACTGACTGAGGACAAGAGTGGTAGGAGGCCTCAGAGGTCCCACCAGAGGAGCAACACAGAATCACAGTCTGCATTTCATGAATGGTGAAACTCTATGGAAATGTTAAGTGATTTTCCTTAGAGTCCATGTGATTGGCCAGAGCTACTTCTAAACTTCGGGATTCATTTTTGATGGCTCCAAGACTTCCCAAGTGGTGTTAGGATTTTCTCTTCCCAAGAGCCAAAGATTAGAAGTGCCAACAGTTCCACTGCCAATCTAGCCTCCAGCCTGGGCAGGACTGGCAGAGTGATGGTGTCTCTCTAAACAGTGGGAATCTTGCCAACAAAGGTCTGCTCCCGCGACTGGTGAGAGTCCAAAAATCAGCCAAAACAAATTGGTCAGGGAACTTACCATTACTCAGGAAATCTACCTGTTCACCCACATTGTAAGTCCCTCTTAAGAAAAACACAAAAAGGTTCCCTCACCCTCACTTATCTGAAATTCAGTGGCATTTTTGGAAGAAGTCTAATGCTGTTGTTCACCAACAGACAGAAGTATTGCCCAACATCATCCTCATTAGTTATGGATGTGTTTGCCATGCGCTGTCCTCATGAACTGTCCTTTCTTTTCTGCGTGCCCAATAAAAGATTACAGAAGGGGTTCATGCCCCTGACATGTTTATCATGAGGGGTCGCTGGGATCAAACACAGTCTCCCGCATACTAGGCAAGCTTCTGCTACTGCGCTGCCCCCCCCACCCCCCGCCTAATTTTAAGGCCAGTTTGTAGAATTAGAGGGGTGGAGGAACTGGAAAGGTGGGGAAATGCTAGCCCTTTTCTTAATCCTTCAAGTTACTTTGAACATCTGCCGTTTCCCTGGAAGTAGGTGACTTCTGGCCCCTTGTAAATGCAAACAGTGGGGGAAGTCTTTTACTATTTTGTCAGAATTGACGTCTAAAGGTACAAGCAAAGTTTTTCAGATCTAAAAAAAAAGAATCTCATTTCCGTCATCCCTGGATCCTGCAGCGCCGGGCAGAAAGCGGAGAGAGAGGAGTGAAGGCGTCACCCGGCAGGGTAGGTCTCCAGGGACAGACCCGGGGGCTTGGAGGAATCCACTCCTGGCTCTTCGTGCGGCCACTGGCTCCTGCTTCACTGGCCCGAAAGCAGAAAAGCACGGGAGACGTCAGATTAACTGTAAAACAACTCGAGCGCACAGGCCTGTATGTTTCCACTGCACACACAATCAAGTGGCAAGGACACCCTTTGTCTCCTCATTGAGATGCTGGTGTCCATTCTGGGCAGACCACCGAGCAAAGAAAGCTGGACGCAGCGAGCCCCGCAGCGCCGGAGCTGGGAGGGGGAAGGGCGGGAGAAGCGCCCATTATCGTAATTGAGGTAATGGGAGCGAGGCGCCAGGCAGCTCCGCTCCGCAGGGCCCGCCCCGCCCCGCCCGCCTGGGGTGACTCGGCCGCAGCGAGGGAGGGGCGAGCGCGGCGTCGGGTCGCGCTTTTGGGGTGCGTGGATTTAGGTGCACGCTCGCCACGGCCGGCTGCACCCCGCGCTGGCCCCGCGCAGAGTCAGGGAATGGACCCAGGCGATGCTAAACGGGGGAAAGACCTTTATTTTCCGTAAGGTTGTCACTCAAATGGCACACCTGAAATCATTTAGGGTTCCCAGCTGTTTATCTGGACGGTGTCCTGAGTTCAGACTCAACAGCAGGAAATCCAGGAGCACAACTACTGTTTTAATTTGCTAGCTCGATGGATTTCTGATTACAAAAGTAACGCCTCACCTTGACCCTGAAAAACCCAGGGAATTGAGGAAAAGGCTGGTGTCTTTGCCCCAGGCGATGCCTCTTGGACTTCTGTTTTGCCATCTGTAAAATACAACAAGCAGCATAATCTCCATCACCCCTGCCAGGTTCTGTGAGACAGCCTCAAGTGTACATCAGTCCGAAGCAGCAAGGAACAGGTTTTGTATCAAGTCAAATAAAATGGAATGACTATTCAGAAAAAAAAAAAAAGGGTAAGGCTTTAAAGCGGCACAGTCACAGACCCCACATACTAACAGCTCTGTCCCTTAAAAACATGTGAACAGGAGCACATTGGACAGGGTGGCTTGCTGTCCATCTGCGTGGAAATCCAGCCCAAGACGCTGCCCCTCCTGCTGGACACTGCATGAGGCCAGAGCACTCGAGAGCAGCATTTGGTGCATGGCAAGGCCCTTTAACCAAGCCTGGAGTAAAAGAGAATACCCAAGTTAGTAACTGCTCGAAATACCATATCCCAACTGCAGAGGACTTTTTTAACCATAAAGGGGACTTTAAGAAGAGTTGATCCCATTTGTTGATTCTTTCAAGAGCTTCCCGTGCGAATATATGTTTGTTCATGAACTGACAGAGCACACAGCAAGCACCAGCGAGTTCCAGGCCAGAGAAGTCAGGGAGGTTTAATGTATGGAAGCACTTTGAAGGAGCCAGTGCTGTCTGAGGACTGAAGGTGACCGAGAGACTATGGCTGCCAAGTACCACAGGCGTCCAGCAGGGGACGCCTGAACTTGTTGGACAGTGTGTGGTGGCGTGACACTTGGTGGTCAACTTGTAACACCCAGCTGAACTGAATCAGTGTGGTGGCAGGTATGGAGGGCTCACCTGAGGACTGCTGCTGGCAGCAGGAGAGGCAGGACTAGAGAGGAAGTTTAGGTGTTGTTAGGGGGCTGTTGGTCCCCAGGGTGCCGATGGTCCTCCTGGAGGAGCTTGTCACGCTTGCCTGCTTGCCGTCCTGATATGAACCTTACTATTTTCATTGGAGAGGAAGCTTGAGACCTTGTTGTCTCTGAGAATGGCCTCCATTCACCTTGGGAGATCTCTGATCCTTACTTTGAACATCACTTTCTGGCTCCAGAAGGGAAGATGGGGCACCGTTTAGTGTCCTGGACAAGCTTGTCACACTGGCTTTTCTGATGTAGACTCAGCTGTTCTCTTCCTCAGAGGAGCTTGGGATCTCGTTGTCTCTGAGGATGACCATTGCATTTTTCGGGGGAGCTCTGGTCTATACTGAGTGTGTGTTGTTTCCTGACTCCAGTGCAGACCCCTCAGCCTGCTGGCACAGATCCTTCATCTCACTGGTACATACTTCTAGCTTCCACCACTGACCTTTGGGCCCTTCCAGTGAAGATCAGTGAAACAGACTTGTATGGGACATTGTCGGGGGCTCTAGGCCTCCAGCTGGACTTGTGGGAGGCATTGTCATGGGTTCTGGGTCTTCGGCAGGACTCATGCAGGACATTGCCGTGGGATCCAGGCCCACAGCTGGATTCTTTGGGTCTCTAGTGTGTGGGCAGATTTCCTGTATGCTTTTGAACTTGACTCTTTGGCTGACTATTATAAAATAATCCTGTAATTATGTGTCCTGTATATAATTGTTTCCCTTGCAAATCCTTGACCACAACAGACTAGATGACCCTTAAACATCCTCTCAAGCTTGGGGGACACTGGCAGCTACAGGATCTAATGATTTCCTTTAATATGAGAGATGAGAATGCTGTGAACTTAGCCAGAACTAGGAAGAGTGCTGGACACTGACTCTCACTGGCAGAAACAAGACTTCCTCCCAGGTTCCCAGGCTCTCCTGCATGGTACAAACCCAGAGAGACCCCTAAGGGCAAGAATGAGGCCAGTCCAAGGCTGGATCCCAGCCCATTTACCCTGAATACACAGGTAAGTAATATAGAAAGCAAAGGACCCCCGCCATGGAAACAGCTGTTGACCAGGATCTTGATTCAAGTTTAAGATCCTTTGGAAGTGCTGACACCTGCAATCTCAGCTACTTGGAGACTGAAGCAGGAAGATAGCATTAGGCCAGGCCCGGCTGGGCAACGTAGCAAAAATCAAAAATCCCATCAGCATAGACAGTCATCCTTAAGCCAAAACGAACTTTGGCATCTCTCATCACTTCTGTTTTCCCCAGATTAAAATATATTTATAGTTGAGGCTCAGGGCGAGCCCACATTTTTTTTTTTTTTTTTTTTTTTTTTTTTTTTTGTCTTTTTGAGACAGGGTTTCACCATGCAGTCCAGGCTGGCCTTAAGCTCACTTTGTAGCTCAGGCTGGTCTCGAACTCACAACAATCCTCCTGCCTCAGCCTCCCGAGTGCTGGGATTACAGGCATGCACCACCACGCCCGGTTTGAGCCCACATTTAGAACGGACTTCTGTCAGTGGGGAGAGCGGCAGCCGCGTGCCTTGCTCGCCCTCTGGTGGTGAGAGCAGAGAGGCGTGCAGCTGGGAAGCCTGGAGTAGCAGAAGGAGAGATCAGGCAAGGAATGACTCTTCAGACTCAGAGTTGTCAGGGCTGTGTCCCAGAGGTGTGGGACCTGGGAGTTTGTTTCCAGAATCAATAGAGGCTTCAAATGGCAATGAGCAAGAGTTTGTGTGTACCTGGGGCTTCACCTGTGTGTCAACAGCGACCAGAGTTATAAAAATCCCTTTCCACATCCGTGCCATTTGTGTCCCTTGTCACAAAGGATGTGTTCATATTCTGGGTGACTTTGTTATTTCTAAATATTTTTTAATGGAAATAAGCCAGCTGAACAGGAGCACAAGGCATTGATCTTCATATCTAAGATCTAACTGTTTGGGTTGCTTCTATGAATCCACAAACTGTTTTTGACCAGCTTCAAGTTTCAAATGCAAACAAACAAGAGCCCTCCAAGTAGATAAATTAAGCAAAGATCCTGTCCTTTCTTGATCCATCTACTACCAAATTCTGGGAGGCTGAATTTCCCTCCAAAACTGAACATGGCCACGTTGTATTGAGATTTAATAGGAAAGCCCAGTCTCTGTATCCATTGCCACACTACTCTGGTCTAATTAATCAGGCAGTTCATCTGTACATCAAGAGCTCTGTTGTACCACACCCAGCACTGTTCACATGACAAGATGGAAACCCTCACCAGGGCGAGGTGACGGGGCTCCCCCAAGCTCCTTCCAAGCTCTGGGCTTGGTCTGCTGTCTTCCCAGCCTTCCTTTCAAACACTGGGAAGCGGTGAAGCCACATAGTCACTGTGGATGGTGGTTTGCTTGTCCTTGAACAGACTTGGCAAGAAATTGTGAGATGAGAGGGGAGGAGGAAGGGGGGAGCAAGAGAGGGAAGGGGAAGGCTGAGGAGGGGAAGAAAGATGGTGGCTGTTTACAAGTGAGCTGACTCACTGTCATTCCTACACCTCAGTTCTGAAGTTAGGAATTCCAGGAATAAGATTTGAAGTCATCCTTGGATTTCGGTCTCAGGTGCAGGAGCCAACCTGCCTAGGCAGCTGCCAGGCTGGTTGTCCTAATAGGTGATTTTATTTGCAGGCTCCTGTTCAGATCATGGCCTTCTCCTTATGGGAATCTCTGATCTCAACTCTCCACCTTCATGGTGAGCCTCAACATGTGATTTCTAAAACAGGAATTTGTAAAAGAGAAATTGAGAAACCTTGTCTGTCTCAGTTACTTTTCTCTTATTGCTGAGACAAGATACCTGGCACCCAAAATTAAGGAAGGAAAGGCTTAGTTAGCTCAAAGTGGAGGTTTCCATCTATACCCAGATGGCTCCCAGACAGGTGGCGGGCAGCCACTCATGGCAGCAAAGAGCAAAGGGAAGGGCAGCAGCTGTGGCTTCTAGCAAGCCTCTCTCCCTTTCTTCTCTGCTGACCACGAAGATCAGAGCTTCTCCAAGGAAGTGGTGGATGCAACAATCAAGCTCCTCAAAGGAAGGGGTGCTGAATCCTTCTCCAAACCCCTTAGATATTCTTTAAGTGCTGAGTCTCTCTAGAGCAAGCCCTGCCCACCCTAGAGCGGGGGCCCTCCACACCCTAGGCCATGGAGTTGCTGAGCTGATCCAGCTAAGCTTCTAACCACTCAAGTTGACACAATGTACCAACCACCACACTGTCCCTCTGTCCTGAGGATCTCACTCCATCCTAGAGCCCAGCATCATACACAAAATACTTGAGCACTTGCCAATTTCAGTATCTGCAGGAGGCGCTGCAGGCACAATCTCAAGGCCTACAGAGGACAATCTAAGGGCTGTCCTTGAAGAAGCAGCAATTGCCTCCATTTTGGCTGAACCTGGCTCTAGTGCCATGTATTGATGTGTACGGAGCTGGATAGGATTTTTCCCTAACCCTTCAAGTGGCTTTCAGCAATCAAATCAGTCCAGCCAAGGTGCTGATGTACAGTCTTTGAAGCAAGGAGAAGGGCAGAATGTAGTTTTTGAAGGAAGGCAACAGGCAGTACTTTTCCACAGCACTGGGACTAAGGGTGAAGATAAGAGGCTATGACTTCCCGGGGCATAAAGATTACACATCAGAGCTGAATCATTGCCCCCAAAAGTGGTACTACCTCACTTATGTTATACAGATTACTACTTTTGCATAGCCTTCTCTCTACGTACTGCAGAGGTGATCTCAGACCTCCTCCCTAGCCCAGCTCACAGCACTCTTATACTTCCCACCATTATTAGTCACTTATCCTCGAGCCACTCCATTCTTCATGAATTAGGAAAATCCAATTTTGATGCTGGATGGAGTCCTTCATTCTGGCTAGCTGTCATCATAGCTGGACTTAGGACCCTTTGACTCCCCATAACTGCAAATATGCATTACTGTCTTTATTCTTGCCATGGGTTGCATCAGAAGTGGTAGATTGGAAGGCACCTGCAAGTGAGTGCAGAGGCTGGAGGTTCGACCCCCAGGCCTGCTGTGCCCACCCCACCCCCAGGGCACGCTGAGACAGCAATTGAGACTGGGTGTCGTGGCATGCACTTGTAATTCCAGCACTTGAGAGGCTGTAAACAGGAGAATCACTATGAGTCCAATCTAGTAGTGAGACCCTGAACATCCTGTAGACCCTTCCCTAAAAATACAAAGAAAAGAAGTGGTAGGTTGGAATTAACTCACTATGATTCCAATAATTTTTCCATGGGATTTCAAATAAAAACTTCCTGGGCCTTGATGAGGATCAGGAAGGGCTTTCTATAAAAGACAGACTCAAGGAGAGCTGTATGTTGAAGATAACACTGACAAGATGTGTTTGTACTGTTGAATATGGAGTGTGAAGCAAGAAGAGTGGAGTATGACTATAATCTTCAGCCAAGAAAACCAGAGGGATAGAGTTACCCTGACTTAGAGAGGTGGCACTGAGAGAATAGAAGAGGAGGACTCCAAACACTCCAGTTCAAGGTGTTAAGTTAGGGATGCTGTAGATGTATAGATATAAATCTGGAAGTTTAATGTGAGGTATGACAATATTAAGGTGTGGGAGCAGGAAAATGAAAGATATAAATACAAATATGTTGATAATTATGTTAAAAATGACTAGACCAAGTATTATAATTGATAGGCCTAGATTATTTGAGAATTATATATGTATACATATATGTAATCTGTGTGTGCATGCATATACATGCATGCATGTGTGCAAGTGTATGTGTTTCAATAAAGTAAATTTGGTTTAAACATAAAAACACAAGCTGAAAGCAAATGGGTAGGGAAAGAAATGCCATGCAAAAAATAAACAATGACTGTATTAATGCCAGATAAAATAGGCTTCACCAGGAAATATTCCCAGAGATAGAAAATGAAATAAGGAATATTTCTTTATGTTTTTTTTTCTTTCACAAATAGGACTTTATTTATCACTACTAAAAATCTGGATCATATGAGTTCAATCCCCAGTTCCAAAAAGAAAGAAAGAAAGAAAGAAAGAAAGAAAGAAAGAAAGAAAGAAAGAAAGAAAGAAAGAAAGAAAGAAAGAAAGAAAGAAAGAAAGAAAGAAAGAAATCTGGATCTTAAACGGACTCTTGGACTGGTGGTTCATATCCATCAGCTCGTTCAACTTTAGCTCATCTCATCCCCAGTAGCCTTTCCAGAGCTACTACCTTCACCATGAAGCTCCATGAGATTTCCCAACTCAAACTTAGGCTTCTTCAGCATTTTTACTTTCTGACGAAGACATCGTGAAGAGGGTAGATAGACTGGCAAGCCTTTTCTATGTCTTTCCCAATGCTGTCTGGAATCAGTTTATTGACCACTTCCTTCAAGGCATTTGTCTGCACCTCTTGGGTCATCATTTCCATCATCTTCTTCCAGATCTGGTGGACCTGCTGGTGCTGAGCGTAAGAGGTCTTCTTTATTTGATTGTTGTGTTTTTCAGTAAAGCCAACACAGTCAAAGCAAATAACCATTGGCAGTCTTGACATCAACGTGAGCTTCGATCATGCCCTGCCATTTTTTGACCATTTTGTGCCATTTTGTCACGGGTGAGGTCCATGCCATGCAAGTTAGTCAGGCAGTTTTTGCCCTGAGCATCTTTAGTAATTAGCTTGAATTTTCTAAAGGCAGCTTCATCATTCTGCAGATCAGCAAGGCTCACTTCAAACACCTGACCTTTGAGCCCATCAGATGCAATTTTGGTTCCTTGAGTTCTGGTGATGAGTGTTTTCCCAATATTTCTTATGTTGAACATTGCTGGCACCTTCACATCGCACCAGTCTTTTTTAGAGAATGGATCAACCGCTTTCTTCTTGGCTCCTTTTCTGCCACCTTTCATAAGATGCTTCTTCTTGCCTACCGCCATGGTGCTGCTCAGAGAGCCAAAAGGGCAGAAGTACAACTCACGCCTTCATTATGGTTCAATGGCCCCTTCAGTGGGAATGCACAGCGGTCATAGCTATGTATACATCTAATAACAGTGATTTGAAATACATGAATAAAATGCTTATATAAAAAGAGAAAGATGGAGCTCCTCCATTATAGTTAAAGATTTTTAACACCCTTGACTTAGCAGTTGATAGAACAACTAAGCAAAGGTCAGAAAATACATAGGTGACCGGGATACCATTTAGTCATTTATTTAGTGGTCCTGGGACCAGAACCTAGGGAACTTTAATGCCATCACCAGCCCTTATTCTGGCCAGGCAGGTGCTTTTTCCACTGAGATACATCCCCAACCTATACCACTCCCTTTTTTTTTTTTTTTTTTTTTTTTTTTTTTTTTTTTTTTTTTTTTTTTTTTTTTTTTTTTTTTTTTTTGGCAGAACCAGGGATTGAACTCAGGCCCTTTCTCTTGCCACGGAAATGCTTATTCCACTGAATCATCTCCCTGGTCCACTCTTATTAACATTTTTGTTCTTGTTTTGAGATACAATCTCAAGTTTTCCAAGCTAGGCTCAAACTTATGATCTTCCTGCCTCAGTGCACTGAGTACCTGGGTTATAAGTGTGCACCACAGCCCTGAGTGTACACTACTGACTAATATTTAGCAATGAATCTGACAAAGACAGAGCATATATTTATTCTTTATAAGCACATGCCTTATGTTTTCCAGAATTAAGTAGATGATTGCTTTAAAAAAATGATAAATTTCAAAATACAGAAACCATGGCCATGACTCATCCACATGGATGACACAGACAAAGTATCTTCAGAATAATGTACAGGACTACAAGATAAACCCTGAGGGGACTTCACTGACCACATAAGAAACATAAAGTACATGTGTTGGTATGTAAGTCTTGCTCTATCTAGGTCTTAACCATCCAGCAGAAAAATATAAAAATAAAGTATACATCACGGGGCCATAATATTAAGCTGAGCTCTAAATAGCTATGGTCAACAACTTCTTTGAATAACTCACTACTGTTGTGTAATGCTGGACTGTGTTGGATTGTGTTGTCGAGTTCAAGCACCCAAGTTAGTTGAATGACAATGGAGTTCCCACCTTTGACAGGTGTAGACAAAGGAAGGGGTATAGAAAGAAAAAATCATGATGTGTGTGTATAGACAGTACAGTTGGGATAGATAACGCTGTGTTTCTACATAGTCCTATGAGAGGCAAGATTTGCACTGATGGCGGTTGGACAGGATATTATGTCGGCTTCTAGTACTATGGTCATCCGCTAGGAAAATAATTATTGAATTTTTGATATAATTCAGGTATAAAAAATAAGATAAGTAAACAGCTACACTCTTAATTTACTGATAAGAAACATCTGCTATAATAACGTCTGTAAGTATAATAACATGTATGCACCTTGTACAATACCAAAACAGTTTGAAAACAGTTTGCAATGTATTAATTTATCAAATCTGTCTTGTTAAGGTGTCTTAAAACTGTCTGATTGATATTTGTACTTCAATAAAATAAAAAATAAATTAAAAAAAAAAGAAACCATGCAAAGCACATCCTCTGACTATGATGGAATTGAATGAGAAACTAATAATAGACAGGAAAATCCAAAGTAGTTGAAAATTAAACCTACTTCTTATTAATCCACTAGACAAAAGGGAAAATTAGAAATGTCTTAAGAGTCCCACTGTCCCCGCTTGCCCTGAAGACTGCCAGAGACACCTGTTAGGCCAGAGCCCCCAGACTTCCTGCCAGGGTTTGCTGGTTCCAGCCACTCCTCAGCCTGAAGGCTGTGGGGAGACTCAGTAGCTACAGCGCGCCCCCTCAGCTTGCCTGCCAGAATTTTCTGAGTCAGCCACACCTCCCAGCCCTGAAGACAGATGGCCAGGGCGTCCTGACTAGCCCTGCCACCCGCCTCGCAGAGCACTAACCTGCTCCAACCCACCCCCAAGAGAGCCTTGCTCTTCTTTGGCTCATGCTCATCTTCATCAGATCCTTCTTTAACTGTGGTTTTCCCACCTCTCCTTAATGAGGAAGAAACCATTTTGAACCCTACACAGCAGAAGCCTTGGTGAGGCTACCCTGCCTCACACACTTTGGAGAGCCTGCCCATCTACCATCACTACAAAAAATGACAAAAGGAAGGAATGAAAGGCAAGCTCAGACCCCAAAACGAGTCCTGGAGACAAGGTCATAGAAGAACATGGAAGTCATACATCTGGAATTTCAGAGATGAGAGCAACTGAACTAAAGAAGCAACTCCATCAGGCTACTGAGGAAAGAGATCAGAAATAATATCTCAGATAAAAAAAAGGAAAAGGCAATCATGAAAGAATTGATTGATACAGCTAAGGAAGACAGATAAAAAATGGAAGGGAAGAGGAAAAATGATGGACACATTGAATGAACAATACAGAAAAGAACTAAAATGTGTAAAACAGATTCAAATAGATACCAAGGACATTAAGAATTCCATTAAAGTCTGCAAAACCACTTGAATGAAACAGAAAATAGAATTCAAGACCTTGAAGATAGCATTGCAGTTAGTGAACAAAAAAGGAAACATTTCTTAAAAATAATGAGAAACCAAGAAATGACAATACAACAGCTGCAAGATGATGCAAAGAAAAATAATAGATATTAATAAAACAGCTGGAGATAATAATAAAAAAAGGACATAAAAGGAATGTTTGCCGAAGCAGTAGCAGAAAATTTCTTGAGCACGAGAAGACTCTGATACACAGAAACTGAAGCATACAGAAATACAGCTAGCCATAATTAAAATAAAGCATCACCCAGGTACATAATAATCAAGATCCCAGAAATTGAGCAAAAGAACAGAATAATAAAAGCTATTAGACAGAAGAAATAGATCAACCATAATGGAAATCCCATGAGAATCATGGCAGATTTGTCAACACAGACAATCAAATCAGAAGATCTTGGAGTGAGATATTTCAGATCTTGAAAGAAAGCAACTTTCAAGACAGATTGATGCATCCTGCAAAATATCAAATTTAATGGAGAGATGAGATACTTCTATGACAAAGCACAACTTAAGAAATTCATGGCAAGCAAACCAACCATACAAAGAGTACTGACAGATATTCTAGAAAGAGACAAAGATGATCACAACTTCAACAACAACAGAAAAAAAAAACAAAAGCAGAGCAACCAATTAAGGAAAGGGGAAAAGCAGGATCCTACAATAGTAAAACAACTTGACAAAGGTAAGCCAATACATATCAGTCAGCACTATCAACATAAATGGCCTCAATTCAGAAATCAAAAGAAGCAGACTGGAAGAGTAGATAAATAAACAAAACCCATGCTAGACACAAGACACACAGGAAACTCAAAAAGAAATTAATAGATGGACAGTCAAAGTATGGAAATCAGTATTCCATGCAGTTGGAATCCAGAAAAATGCAGGGTAACTATTTTGTTTGCTGTCAATATCAACTTCAAATCAAATGTGATTAAAAGAGACAAAGAAGGTTACTACATACTTGATAGGGGTAAACCGCATGAGGAAGAGATAAATATATTTATATTTATAAATGCATTATAAATATATATGCACCCAATGTAGGAACACCCAACTGTATAACACAAATTTTAACAGGCATAAAAATCTAATGAGTGATAACATAATTGTATTGGGGAACTTTAACAAACCAATGATACAAAAAGATAGATCAACTAAGCAAAGAAATAACAAAATTAAACCAAACTTATAAAGAAATGGACTTAGTAGACCTTTGTGGAGTGTTTCACCCAACAGTGTCAAAATACACACTTTTTTTTTTTTCAGCTCCAAAAGGGATGTTCTCCAAAATAGATCATGGGCTAGCATGCTTAAGTAAATGCAAAGGAATCCAAATTACCTCATGCATGTTACCTGACTATAGTGCAATGAAACTGAAAACTACTGACAAAAGAAACAGCAGAAACTCTATAAACACATATAAACTAAACAATGCCCTCCTGAACAATCAATAGATCACAGATGAAATTAAAGAAGAAATTAAACAATACTTACAATCTAACAAAAATACAGATACAAACTGTGAGATGCAATAAAAGATATCATAAGAGATAAATTTATAACAACAAATTATCATCAGGAAAACAGAATGAGCCCAGACAAACAATCTTATGTTACACCTCAGGCTCCTAGAAAAAGAACAGTAATTCAAGTTCAAAGCCCAAAGAGGGCAGAAATTATAAAGATCAAAGCAGAAATAAATGCAATGGAGTCTAAGAAAACAATACAAAGAATTAATGAATTGTACAGTTGGTCCTTTGAAAGAACAAAGGAAATCGCTAAATCTGCAGCCAACCTCATTTTAAAAAAGGAAAGAAAAAATTCACATTCATGAAATGAGGAATAAAAAAGGGTGAAATCACTACAGACCCTATAGAAATTCAGAAGATTATCAATACCTATTTCCAAAATCTTTACTCTCACAGAATAGAAAATACAGAAGAAATGGACAGATACCTAGATACATATGAACTACCAAAGCTAAATCAAAAAGATATAAAAATTCTGAATAACCCAATATCAGCCAATGAAATTGAAAATGTTAATAATAATAAAAGCCCTCCCAACAAAGAAAAGCCCAGGTCATGATGGATTCACAATTGAATTCTACAAGAAATATGAGGAAGACCTAAAGCCAATTCTTCTCAAACTCTTCAACTCAGCACAAGAACAGAATATTAAAAGTGGCTAGACTAGGATTGCTGTGAGTTCAAGGCCAGCCTGGGCTACAAAGTGAGTTCAAGGCCAGTCTGAGCTACAAAGTGAAGCCTTATCTCAAAAAGATAATTAATGGGACCAGCAAGATAGCTCAGTGGTCCAAAGCACCTACTTAGGCAAGCTTAGTCAAGCACAGGGACCGCAGTTCAATCCCTGGCACCACCTGCTATACCAGTCCCACTCCCAGGGCAGGCTGAGCCAGCCAGAGTCCAGGCATAGTGACACACACCTGTAATCCCAGTGCTGGGGAGGCTTAAAGAAAGAGGATCACCATGAATCTGAACTATGTAATGAGACCCTGCAACAATCAAATACATTTTTAAAAAAATAATTAATAAGGCTAGAGAAAAGAAACAAATCACCTATAAAGGAAAACCCATCAGAATCACAGCGGACTTCCCAAAACAAACCCTTAAATCAAGGAGAGTTGCAGTAAAGTATTTGAACTCCAGGAAAAAAAAATCACCAACTCAGATTGGTGTACTCTGCAAAAATATCCTTCTAAGTTGATGAAGGAATAAGATACTTTTATGACAAAGAACAACTGCATAGCCAGGGATATAGCTCAGCTGCACAGCATCAGCCTGAAATTGAGAATGTAATAAAAAAGAAAACCTACCAACAAAGAAAATCCTAGGTCCTGAAGGATTCACAGCTGAAGTAAAAAACAAATTTAGGGATAATCTAATACAAATTTTCCTGAAACTCTTCAATGAATCTTAAAGGGAAGCAATTCTCCAAGGCAAGTATTACCCTGATACCAAAGCCAGAAAAAGATTCAATCAAAAAAAGAGAACTAGAGGCCAATCTCCCTAATGAACATAGATGCAAAATCCTCAATAAAATACCAGCAAACAAAATGCAGCAAATCATGAAGAAGATCTTACACCACAACCAGGAGGGATTCCTCCCAGAAACACAGGGATGTTTCAGTGTGTGCAAATCTGTAAATGTAATCAAAAACAAAAATCATATCACCAGCTCAATAGACGTAGAAAAAGCTTTTGACAAAATCTAGCACTCATTCATTATAAAAATCCTACAGAAAATCAGAATAGATGGTCCTTATCACAACCAGATAAAAGCCATTTATGACAAACCAACAGCCAAAATCATACTAAATGAACAAAACTTAAAGGCCTTCACCTAAAAATCAGGAACTATAGACAGATACCCTCTGTCACCACTCCTGCTCAATATAGTTCTGGAAACATTATCCAGAGAAATTAGACAACAGAAAGACATAAAAAGAATAATGATTGGTTAGAAAGAAGTAAAAGTATCATTATTTGCAGATGACATGATATTTTACATAGAAGACTCCAAAAACTCGACCAAGAGACTAGCAGACTTAATAGCCAAATTCAGTAGCACAGCAGGATACAAAGTCAACACCCAAAAATCAATAGCACCTCTATACATAATGAACTCACCAAGAGAGAAATTAGAGAAGCAATGCTTTTCACAATACCACCTAAAAAAATCAAATATTTAGGAATCAATCTCACAAATAAAGTAAAATATTTATACAGTAAAAATTATAGTACTCTGAAAAAAGCAATCAAACAGGATTTCAAAAAATGGAAAGATATTTCTTGCTCCTCGATAGGAAGAATCAACATTGTGAAAATGGCCATACTCCCAAAATTGTTATAGAGATTTAATGTAATCCCAATTAAAATACCATTAGTGTACCTCACAGTACTAGAGAAAACATTCCTAAAATTCATCTGGAACCATAAGAGACCTAGACTAGCAAAAGCAATCCTGGGCAACAAAGGAAAGGCAGAAGACATCACAAACCCTGACTTGAAATTTACTACAAAGCTACTTTGATAAAATCATCATGGTACTAGCATAAAGACAAACCTGAGGATCATTGGAACAGATTAGAGGATGAAGATGCAACTACAAACACACTCAGCCACCTTATCTTTAACAAAGGGGCCAAATTTATTCCAAAAATGGTGCTAGAAAAACTGGCTTTCCTCATGCCAAGAGCTAAAAATAGAGCCATGCTTATCACCACGCACAAAACTGTATTAAAAATGGATTAAAGATTTATTTATTATTATTATTTTTATTGAAGAACAAATAGCAATGAGACAGTTTCAAGACAAATTAACATGACAGATTCAACAAATCAATACATTGTAAAATGCTTTTGTAATGTTTCGGTGTCATATAAGATGCATACATGATATTATACTTACAGGCATTATTATAGCAGAGGTCTCTAATCAGTGAAGAGAGTGCAGCTATATAGCTATCTTATTTCTCTACAGCTGATGGATTAAAGATTTAAATACTAAAACTAAACACTAAATCTTGTGGAGGAGAAAATAGGTAGAAATCTTAAGGACATGGACATACATAGTTTATGAACAAAAATCGAACTTCATGGGAAATACTTCAAAGAATCAACAGTTGAGATCTTATCTCTTTAAAGAATTTCTGCATGTCAAAATGAATCACCACCAGAGTAAAGAAAAAACATATGAATTGGGAAAAAATTATAGCTGACTATACCTCAGATAAAGGGCTCCGAGAACATACCAAAAATGGAGAAAAAAATGAGGGCTTTGAATTTCAAAGACACAGCCCAAAAATGGATATCTGAGATACACTTCACAAATGAAGAGCTACAAATGGCAAACAAATACATGAAAAGATGTTCAATATCCTTAGTCATTCAAGACACGAAAATTAATGCAACTGAGATTCCATCTTACTCCAGGAAGTTTGGCCATCATAAGAACTCAGCCAATAATAAATGCTGGAGAGGCTGTGTGAAAAAATGAACTTTTCCACACTTTTGGGTATGCAGGCTAGTGCAAGAATTATGGAATTAAGTGTGGTGTTTCTTTAAAAAGCTAAGATCAGAGATCTCTTTCAAATCAGCTATTCCCCTCCTAGCATTTTTCCAAATGAACTCAAATCATCATACCACAGCAATATATGCTCACTCATATTTATAGAAGCACAACCTGTCATACCTAAATCTTGTAATCAACCCAAATGCCAATCAACTGAAGAATGAATGAAAAAGATGTAGTATTTTTATTCAATGTAGTATTATTCAGCTATAAGAAAAGATAAATTCAAGGTTTTTGTAGGTAAATAGATACAACTGTTTATCTATAAAACTGTTTATCTACAAAAACTGACCCAGATCAAACATCATATTGTCTCAGTAGTGTGAAAACCCAAGAGAGCAAATAAAATCTGAAAGGTATAATAGACACTGTGAAAGGGAAAGGATTTCTTCAATGGGAAGTAAAAACTGGGTAAGAAAAAGAACAAAAGAAAGAAGGGAAAAATATATATGCAGAATAGTTTGGATAATTATATTGTTGATTTCTGCTGGTCTTTTGAAAGGAGCACTTAATGCTTAATTTTTTTTATTTTTATTCTTTATAATTTCCATAACTTTTTGTTGTTATTTGGTTTTAACCAATTTTGCATATTTATATCTGTTATCCTAAACAGCTAATTGGAAGATAATATCACACAGTACAGCATCCACTGTTGAATTCATATTACTTTGTTTGATGAAATTTGTATCATTTCTAATACTTTTTCTTTTTTATTATTTTGTATTCTTTTAAAAAAAATCTTTTTTTTTAAAAAAAAGGATGGTCTGTTTAATAAATGCTGCTGGAAATATTGGCTTTCCATGTGCCCAAGATTAAAATTAGACCCATACCTGTCACCATGAACAAAACTAAAATCAGAATGGATCAAATATCTAAATATTTAAATAGACACACTAAATCTTCTGGGAGAAAGAATAGGTAGCTGTCTTGAAGACAGAGGCGTAGGCAAAGACTTCATGAATAAACTCTGGCTGTATGGAAAATATTACAAAAAAACTCAACAGTGGGGATCTCATTATATTAAAAAACCTTTACAAGACTTCTGGGAAGATGGTAGAGCGGCAAGCAGCAAAGAAAGAGCCTCTCTCAGACTTGGTGTCCAATCTGAGATCAAGATTTTGGCATACAACAACATAATGAAGAGAAGAAAGAGGGAATGGGTCTCCTGCGTTCAGGAAGGATCTGAAGCAAGAAGTGATGGACATAAAGAGAAAAATAAATTTCAGTGAAGAAGGAGATAACAGGCAGTGCTTTCTCCCCGAGTCAGGACTCACTCCAGGGGAGAGCATTCCAAGACACGCAGTGACTGCGGGCCTCCTCGGCGGCCTCCACAAAGAGATGCAACAGTGCAGCAGAGCAGTGGACACTATGAATCGCACTGGCGTGCGTGGCACAGATTGGCCAGGACGACTGGCCAGAACCATCTTAGGGAGAGGCCAGCTCAGCCCAGAACTCAGAACAACTGGCTCTAGTTAGAGGCTCCCAGCCGCGATCAAGTCTGTAGAAGATGTGCTGTGTGCTGCAGGGTGCCTGGATCTGAGCCCAGCATCACAGCTAGAAACCAGCCTAAACTGTGGGGGGAATAAAGGTGCAGGCTCGCTGAGATGATCCGGTATCCACTGTAAGCCCACTTTACAGTGATTAGAAAATAACAAACTGCTGACTTTCTGAAATAAATGCACACAGATATGAACTCTTTCTCAACGTGTTATCTACTGGTGACGCAAAGACACAGCTTGAGGTGAACATTTCTTTTCTGTCTCTCCCTTCCTATTTTTGAACCTGGTGTTTTTGTTTCTTCATTTGGGTTGATCTTGGTCTTACAAGAGTGTGAGTGTGGTTTCTAGATTTTTCGTGGTTATTGTTCTGTTCAGCCCTTCCTTTGATAGTTTCCTTCTCTCTTCCCTTCCTGTCTTCTAACATAGCAAGAGACACCTCATTTTCTTGTTTCCAAAGTCTGTGTGATCCTCCTTAGTCCTGCAGCCTTGCTTCTAATTTCTTCATATTCCTCTATTTATCAATTTTTCCTTCACCCTCCTTTTTAAATTAATTTTATTGAGAAACAAATAGCAATGAGACAGTTTCAAAATAGGTTAGCAGGACAGTTACAATAATTAATACATTGCATATTGTTGCCTTTGTAGTAATTATTCATAGCACAAGATGCAGACATGATATCCTGTCCAAACACTATTAGTACAAATCTTTCTTCTCATTTTCTTTCACCCTCTTTTAAATTGTCTCACCCAAGGATAAAAGTGGTATATTGAAGGTTTATTCAGTGCAAACAATGTTCTGGTTTCTTTTAGATTTTTTTATATAACCACAAATATAGTTCATATAGGCAAAGATGGTATATTAATAGTTACCTCAATTTGTTGTTTTTAGGCTATGTTTAATGCCATTGTTATTGCTGACTGTACCACTTTAGCCAAAGAGATACAATCATTCTAACTAGTTGTTCTTAATGATATATGAAGATTGAGATTGCCTAAGAGTCATAGAAAATCCTATGAGTCAATGCCAAAGATCCAGAGGCTGGGACAACTAGGAAACAACGTCTTACTTCAATAAATTGAAGACTTAATCTTATAGGAGACTCAAAATCCAAAAGCTAGACCCAGAAGACACATTTGAATAGTCATTTACTGAATGACTGAGTGGTTTGCTGAATCCTAGCAGTACGAATCACTTCCTAAATTCTAGCAATGAATATATTCACCTATAGAAATTTAAAAGCTTCATTTCTTAGTCTCCACTACATTAATTTCTTCTCTGATATTTATAACTTCCACCCTCTTGTGAACTTTGAGCTTTACATGCTCTTCTTCTTCTAGAAGCCTGAGGTTCAACATTATGTTATTTATTGGGGCTCACTCTTTTTTCTGATGAGAGGGTTCACCTATATAAATTTGTCTTGTAGGACTGCTTTCATTGCATCTCATAATTTCCAAAGTGTACTGGAATTATCATTTAATTATACAAACTGTCTAATTTCTTCTTTAATTTCATCTGTGAATTGGTTTTCCAGGAAGTTATTTATTTATTTACTTTATTGAAGAACAAATATCAATGAGACAATGTCAAATCAAATTAGTAGGACAGATTCAAAAATTAATACATTACATATTGTTGTCTTAGTGGCTTTTTGTTGTACAAGGTGCGTACATGATACTCTATCTACAAACACTATTAGAGCACATGCCTCTAATCAATGAATTAAGAGAATGTAGCTGTATATCTATCTTTTTTTAAGCTGAATTATAGTACAGTTTCAATAATTAATACTTTTTACATTGTTATCTTCCTAGTGGTTATCCATAGTACAAGAAGCAGACAGGATATCCTGCCCAAACACTACTCGTGCAAATCTTTCTTCTCATAGAATTATGCAAAAGTACTGCATATTTATCCTAACTGTACTATTTCTACAAACACAGAATGGTTCTTCCTTTGTATCCCCTTTTTTTTGAGGAAGTTGTTATTTAATTTCCATTTGTTTATGAATTTCTTGTGGTTTCTGTTGCCACTGAATTCCAGTTTCATGGCACTATGGTCTTACATTGTGGGGCGGTACACTCTGTAAATGTCTACTAAGTCTATTTGTTCAAGTGTTTGATTTAACTTCCATCAAAATTCCAAGAGTATATCTCATAGAATTAGAGAAAACAACTCTGAAATTCATTTGGAACCAGAGCAGATCTAGAACAACAAATGCAATTCTGCAACAAAGGTAAGGTAGGGCACATCACAATCCCAGACTTAAAAATAAATTACGAAGCTACTGGGATGAAAAAAAAAATTATACTGCCAACAGTTAGATCCAAGAATTAATGGAACAGATTAGAAGTTGTAGAAACCGACGTAGCAAGAGATACCTCATTTTCTTTTCTAGAACTCCATGTTAGAAATCACATAACCTTTAGGTGAATGCATTCCTCACCTGCTCCCCTCTTAGTTAACCATAAAGCCCATGAAAGGAGAACCAATCTTTAACCTAAGGAACAAGCAGAACACACTGTGGACTTGGCTAAATGTTAAGCTGCACCCCGCCTAACTAAGGAATTTCTGGGAAACATAAACCTTGTGACAATTATGTAGTGTTCTTGTAAAATTCCCCAAAATTAGGTAATGCAGTTACTATGGAGGCCTGTAATATATGAAACCCCCAGAATCAAAACTCATCATTGACACTGATTTTATATCTGATTGTCATCCTTTAGCCAGAAATAAATCTTGCTTGTTCTGATGCTTGGTGTCAGTGTTTTCTCATTGATTCTGTCATAATAAAACAATTTTAAACATATTTATCGACCTTATTTTTTTAAACGTATTTAATACAGGGTCTACAGAGTCTCACTACACAGATCCTCCTGTTTTCAGCCCCTCACGTGCTGGAGTTCCAGGTACATGACACCATACCCAGTCTCAGTTGCCATCTCAGTGTGCCCCAGGGGCAGGGCCGGCATGGCTTGTGGTGCCAGGGATCAACCCCAGCCCCTGTGCTCTGCCTAAGCAGGTGCTTTATTCTGATGAGGTGTCTGGCCTGGGTGGCCTTAGCCACCTGATCTTTGACAAAGGTAACAAACATATTCCCTATAAGAAAGGTAACCTCTTTAATAAATGGTGCTGGAAAAGCTATCTTTCCACATGCAGAAGTTTAAAATTAGACCAATTAGTCTAATTATCTTTCACCATGCTCTAAACTAGATAAAAATGGGTCAAAGGCCCAAATACTGTTTTAGAAACACTAAATCCACTGGAAGATAGAATAAGTAAAATTCTCAAAGGCACAAATATAGACAGAATCCCAATTGTGCAGGAAATATTACAAAGAATCAATAACAACTAGGATCTTACCTTATTAAAAAGAATTTTCACAGCAAGAGAAACCATCAGCAAAGTGAAGAGACAACCCACACTGTGGGGAAAAATATTCACCACCTCTTCCTCAGACAAAGAATCACAATGTAGAATACATGAGGCACTCAAAATCTCAGACTCCCCAAAATTAAAGATTCAATCCAAAAATAAGCATTTGAGATAAATGGACAGTTTTCAGATGAAGAAACAGGAATGTCAAATAAATGTGTGAAAAAACATTCAGTATCATTGATCATTTACAAAATGAACTATTAAAACAACTGAAATTCCATCTCACCCCAGAAAGAATGGCTATTCTCAAGAAATATACAGGGCTGGGGAGATGGCTCAGTGGAATAAACACTTCCCTGGCAAGCGCAAGGGCCTAACTTCAATCCCCAGTTCCACCAAAAGAAAGAAAGAAAAAGAGAGAGGGGGGAAGAGAGAGAGAGAGAGAGAGAGAGAGACAGAGAGAGACAGAGAGAGAGAGAGAGAGAGAGAGAGAGAGAGAGAGAGAGAGAAAGAAGAAAGAAAGAAAGAAAGAAAGAAAGAAAGAAAGAAAGAAAGAAAGAAAGAAAGAAAGAAAGAAAGAAAGAAAGAAAGCAAGAAAGAAAGAAAGAAAGAAAGAAAACAAATGATGGAAAAACCCGGTTTTTGGTGGGAACTGCTATGGAAATTGGTGTGAAGATTCCTCAAACAACTTGGACTAGAAGTTTCATTTGAAACAGCTATTCTCTTTGGTATCATCCTGAAAGAATTGAAAGCATCATACGACAGTGATATGTACATCCATGTTTGTCACAGCACAGTTTGTCACTGCTAAACCCTGGAAACAAACCAAAATTCCATCTACTAGTGAATAGATAGAACAGATGTGGATTTTTTATATAATGGACTATTACTCAGCTATCAAGAAGGATAAGCTTGAAACACTTCTGGGTAATGGATGCACCCTATTCTTAAGAGAAATAAATCAGATACACGTGTAAGTACCACATTGTTTCTCTATGGAAGGAACCAAAAATGCAAACGAACACAAAAAGCCATAATAGGTTTTGTGAAATAGGAAGAAAATGTTCAAATAGTGAACAGAATGAGAGAGAGGGGACAGGAAAGGAAAGAAGAAGAAAGGAAAAAATTAAAAAGGGCAACATGGAAACAAAGCTTTTATAAGTAGGGGAAGACAGGTTGAAGGGAGGGGAGGGAAGTAGAAGAAAAGAAAATCGAAATATATCATGTACAGATGCCAGCTCCCCATGATGAATGTGGTAATTATGTATATTTTAATTGTACCAATAAATTTAATTTTTAAAAAAGAATACCCAAATCAATTAGAGGAAAATCAACAACAAGACAGTCACAAGTTCATGTGCTTTGCTGATGTCTTTGTCTTTCTCCAGTCGAAAGACAGATTGGCTGAATAACTTAAAAGCAAAAACTCAACAAGGTTTTGGCTATTAAAAACTCACCTCATCACTAAGCACACACACACAAGTATACACATTAAAAAGTGAAAGAATGCAAAATTATATTCCAATCAACTGAAATTAAAAATAACCAGAATTATATGTTTATATCTGACAAATATTTTAAGACAAAACAGCTAAGATCAATTTATCAAGAAGATCAAATGATTATGAATGTATTTGTACCACATAGAAGAGTACGGCTTTCTATAGCACACACTATCATCCTTAAAGTGAGAGGTGTACAATAACACAGAAATAGTTGGGGATTGGTACCCCTCTCTCACCAGTGGATAAATCATCCAGATGGAAAATAAGCAAAGAAATATCAGACTTAAACTACACTATCGATCAAATGGACTTAGATTTATAAAACACTCCATTCAACAGCTTCAGAATATACACTATTTTCATTAATGAATCTCATAATAGACCGTAAAACAAGTCTTGAAAGATGCACAAAAATGAAATAATATTCATCTTTTTATCTTAATAGAATGAAAGTAAAATTTAACAGCACCAAAACCTTAGAAATTATACAAATTTAAACTGTATAAATTCTTAAAAATTCTTTGACACAAATGAAAATGGAAACAAAATACCACAATCTGCAGGTACACATCATCAAAAATAATACTAAAGGGGGAAGCTTATAGCAAAGAGTGCTTAGGTCAATAAAAGGAAGATTTTAAATAAACAGCCTAATCTCAAGATCTTGGTTAACTAAAAAACAATACCCTGAATTGGTAGAAGAAAAGAAATACTAAATATTAAGCAGCGATAAGTGAAATAATGTCTAAACAAGCAATACACAGGATCAATAAACTGAAGTTAGTTTTTTAACCAAAAAAGAAAAAAAATACACAAAACTTTTAGCTAAACAAAAGAGAGAAGAACCCAATAAACCAAAATAGAAGTGAAAAGGGAGGTATTACAAATGACATTACAGAAATTCAAAGTATCACTAGAAACTATTTTGAAAAACTGTTTGCTGACTAATTATTAAAAATCTAGAAAAAGTGGAAATTTTTCTGTACACACATGACCCACCAAAAGTGAATGAACAGGTTATTAAAAAAACCTGGGTATTGGGAACCACCAATTACAAACTGACACAGAATCTGGCAGGTCTGGAAATGTGGAGATCCCACTTGCTGTTGGCCAGTGAGGCTCACAGAGCAGGATGAAGTCCGCTGAGGACAACACAGGGAGACTAGCACCCAGGTGCGGCGTACATCTTGACTTGTTTCCTTTATGACGTCAAACTCGCCCATTCAAACACTAGTTCTATGCTGTTTCTGGAAAAGCAACAGACCCCACCCTGCCCTGGCTAACTAAAATGGTGGCTAGCTGGAGATGCTGGGTCATTTTTCCCAGAGAACAGATTGCCCCAGAGCCATGTTTTCTTGCACTTCTTGTCTCTTCTCCTTTCTCATGCACTGTAACTCCACACAGGACACTGGGGACTCACTGCATCAGGGTTTCTGATAACTGGTGCTGTGGAAAGGGTGTCTGATTCAGAGGGCCTTCTGGAATGTGGGGTGGGGGTTCACCAAGCCGAAAGACAGGAAAGCGAAGAAGAGAAAGCAGTGAATTTGGGCACCCAGAAGGCCACAGGAACTGAAAGTATGGCTGGAGTGAGGACACCCAAAGGCAGACACCCCTGACAGAACATGTCACCAAGCAGGAACGATGAGGCAGGACTCAGCATTCACACACAAAGTGAGTGGGAAGCAAGATACTCACACGCAAAGGCCGTCAAACACAAGAAAAACTCACTCTATGCAAATAAATGCAGATGAAAGATTTCTTCTGAGAAAATTATTTAATCAATGTAGTTAATTAATTCTGTGGAAAATGGTTTATTAAGATGTTACTTTTCACAAATCTAAAGCCAAAATTTTAAGATTTGTTTTGTGGGTCCATTTCAGTTTCAGATGTAGATCATTTCTTCTTATATAATACTGATTTGAATATCTCTAAAATTGACTCAATGCATATGTTCATTGAGCTGATCAACAGGGACAAAAAACTTCTAAGTAAAAACTCCAATTTTGTAAAATAATAGTTCTTTTCCTAAGCCATGATCTATTAAACAAAGACTGCCAAAAAGATTTCAATGCACCAAAAATTGGATCCATTCTTTCATCCAGTTACCAAGACTTACTTATTCTTCTCTCAAATCAAGATAGTCCTACCCAAATCAGTCAAAACATATTTGGTTATAACATTTGAATCACCTTTAAATTTGAAGATGACACTGACAGGACCGGGGAGATAGCTCAGTGGAATAAGTGCTTCCCTGAAGATAACACTGACAATAAAACCTCTACTAAGAACTAAAAGCTGGATGGCTAAGACCTAGATAGAGCAAGACCTATATACCAACACTATCTAGGTCTTAACCATCCATCAGAAAAGTATAAAAATGAGGTATACACCGCGGGGCCATAATAATAAGTGGAGCTGTAAATGGCTATGGTCGACAACTTCTTCAGATAACTCACTATTGTAGTGGAATGCTGGACTGTGTAGGACTGTGTTGTCGAGTTCAAGCACCTAAATTAGTTGAATGACAATGGAGTGCCCATCTTTGACAGGTGTAGACAAAGGAAGGGGTGTAGAAAGGAAGAATCATGATGTGTGTGTATGGACAGTACAGTTGGGATAGATAACGCCATGCTTCTACATAATTCTATTAGAGGCAAGATTTGCACTAATGGTGATTGGACAGGATATTATATTGGCTTCTAGTATTATGGACAACCACTAGGAAAATAGCAAGGTAGAAAGTATTAATTATTGAATCTTTGATTTAATTCAGGTATAAAAAATAAGATACGCAAACAGCTATACTCTCTTAATTTACTGATAAGAGACATATGCTATAATAATGTCTGTAAGTATAATATCATGTGTGCACCTTCTATGATACCAAAACATTATGAAAACAGTTTGCAATGTATTAATTTATCAAATCCATCTTGTCAAGGTATCTTAAAACTGTCCCATTGATATTTGTACTTCAATAAAATAAAAAGAATTATTAGATACATGAACTGATACAATTAAATAAATATGTCAATAAGAGGTTCACAAAAAAAAAAAAAAAGAACTAAAAGTGCCCCAGTATTTTATCCTGGTAGTTCACCAGCTAATCACAAAATCTTACTTGCTCCTTGTATTTATGTCAACTTAGTTCATGGTTTCAATCTACCAACTGCAGTGCCTGTTATGGTTTGTATCTAGTTATCTCATGCAATCATTGGGGTGGGTTTATTGGATGACTTTTAAGGCAACAATCTATTATATGGTATGTCCTGGGGAAAAAGAAACATGGTTAGGCTTCAAGGGAAGAGAAAGAAAAATTGAGACATATTGGAGGACAGTAGGAGAGAGGCCATTAATAGGTTGAACTTACTTATAGGTGATGAGCTGATAGAAGGTATCATCTTAGAGGGATTATCCTACTGAGGAAGGTTGAATGCAGACAAATTTGTTTTATAGGAGATAATTTCGAAAGTTCCAGAACATACTGTTTTCATACATTCCGAACATGAAAAGGAATACATGAAAACTGATGTAGGTCAAAGTCTGTGGTATAGTTCACTAATATAATTCCAAGAGAGAGAAAGAGAAAGAAAGAGAGAGAGAGAGAGAGAGAGAGAGAGAGAGAGAGAGAGAGAGATGGAGATGGAGACAGAGAAGAAAGGAAGAGGAGCAGAAGCAGAGGAAAGAGGAAGAGGAAAAAGGAGAGGGAAGAAGAATGGAGGTGGAGGGAAAAAGGGAAAAAGGAAGGAAAAAAATTATAGGCCAGAAAGAAGTGGAAGAGAAAAGGTGTCCAGATTCTCCCCACACTCCCCCTATTATAGAAAAGTGCTATAGTTGGCGCTTGAATGTCTCTCAGAGGTCTGTGTTGCGGGATTGGCCTTCAGCCTGTGGTACTTCGTAGCATGGAGCCTTTATGCAATGTGGCCTAGTGGGAGGAAGGTAGATCACTGCAGCTGTGCCCCTGAGGTGATAGCAATACTTTGTTTCCTGGCTGCCAGGAGGTACACAGGCCTCCTCTTCTGCGTGCTCCTGCCATGTGACCAGGCTAAAAAACCACAGACTGAAACACCTGTAACTATTAGCCAAAAGGAACCTTTCCTCTTTTTAAACAAGTTATCAGATATTCCATTTCAATAAGCAAAATCTGGCTCACCTAAGAAGTAAAGAAGCTAATGGGACAGGTCAGTATGAAGCATTCCTGCTTTCTTCCTCGGCGCTGCCTACAGAGGGGCAGCCAGCTCCCACTCGGCACTATGGTGGCCCTCAGGCCCCTTGTGAAGGCCAAGATCGTCAAAAAGGGGACCAAGAAGTGGTAGGAAACGGGCTTCTGGCTGTATGTAGGCCTCTGAAGAGGCGAATCGGCATGGATCCGAACCATCAGAACTGCCACCGTGACGGTGGGCTCTAAGAACAGCAAGCTGCTGCAGCACACTGACTACACGATGAGGTGCGTCCTGCGAGATGGCCCGTCTTCATCAGCACCTTCCAGGCTTTGAAGAAGCTCAGTCCTCTGTGACTGTGATGAATTCAGGAAGATCAAGTCAAAGAACGCTAGGCAAGCAGAAAGGGAAGAGAATCGCATCCTCAGTCTGGTGCTGTGTGAGGGGAGACCCTGGTCTCTGTGACAATGGAAGGACCTCCTCCCAAAGATACTCTCATTGCCTGAGTGCCACTTGCTAGGGCTGCTGAGGACCCAGGAATCGGTCAGGCTGCTGGCAGAGGAATCCCAGCAGGTATTCCCATGCCACAGGCTCCTGCAGGATTTGCTGGGCCAGGCCGTGGGGTTGGTGGGCCATCCCAACAGGTGATGACCCCCACAAGGAAGAGGCACTGTTATGGCTGCTGCAGCTGCTGCCACAGCTAGTATTACAGGGGCCCCGACCCAGAACCCTACTGGCCGTGGGGATCTTCCTCCACCTGTGGGTCGAGGGGCACCCCGTCTAGGAATGATGGGCCCGCCTCCTGGCATGCAACTACCCATAGGTCCCACAATGTGGATCCCTCCTAGACGAAGGACTCCTATGGGAATGCCCCCTCCAGGGATGCAGTCCCATCCCTCAGGTATGTGAGGCCTTCTTTTGACCTTGGCTAGAGTTATGGAAGTAGCTCCACGGAAGCCTGGGCCCAATTCCCCAGGGACACATTGCCACACACCTTTGTTTGTTATGCTGTTGTTCACAGTCTCACTCGATTGTCTGGTTTCCCTTATGAGGGCCCCCCTCCCCGGGAAGGTGCCCACCAAGGCCCTAGACTCATCTTGACCCTCTTCTGCTCCACGTGTTTCCTATAAGGCTATACATAGTCCTTTCATTTCCTTGTGGCCTACCAAAGTGGTTTGTAATAAACAATTTTAAGAGAATATTTTTTTAAAAAGGGGACCAAGAAGTTCATCCAGCACCAGTCAGACCGATATATCAAAATTAAGCGCAACTGGCAGAAACCCAGAGGCATCAACAACGGGGTGCAGAGGAGGTTCAAGGGCCAGACCTTGATGCCCAACATAGGTTATAGAAGTAACAAAAAGACAAAGCACATGTTGCTCAGTGGCTTCTGGAAGTTTCTGTGCACAGTGTTGAGGAGCTGCAGGTGCTGCTGATGTGCAGCAAATCCTACTGGGCAGAGATTGTTCACAGCATCTCCTCTAAGAACCACAAAGAGGGCCGGCCAAATAGCTCAGTGGATTAAAGCAACTGCAAGCAGGTGCAGAGGCCAGAAGTTCAATCCCTGGGCCTGCTGTGCTGGTCCTCACCCCAAGGTGACTGAGACAGCAATTAAGATTGGGAGTGGTGGCACGCGCCTGTAATCCCAGCTTTTGGGAGGCTGTAAACAGGTGATCACTACAAGTCCAATCTGGTAGTAAGACCCTGAACACCCTGTACACCTTTCCCTAAAATACAAAAATAAAGAAGAAGAAGAACCACAAGTCCATCATGGAAAGAGCAGCCCAACTAGCCATGCGAGGCACCAATCCCAATGCAGGCTGCGCAGTGAAGAAAATGAGTACACGGCCTGTGTACATGTTTATTTGTGCTTCAGTAAAACCACAAAAACTGCAACTTTTTTTTTTTGTTTTTGGCAGAACAGGGGATTGAACTCAGGTCTTTGCACTTGCCAGGCAAGCACTTATTCTACTGAGCCATCTCCCAGGCCCAAAAACTGAAAAACAAAAAAAAGTATTTCTGAAACTGCTATAGAGAAAATTAAAACAATAAAAGATTAGAGTGTAAAGGATAGCAATGTTCTCAAGAGTCTTTAAGTTCCTAAACCCAAGGAAACACCATCCCTCAGAGAGTAATGACAGAGAGATGTACTTTGCCAGAAAATCAGCTTTGTATTAAGGATGTATTGAAGATGATGTTAATTGCAGTGTATCACCTGGACCTGAGCAAGAGCTGCCTAGGTTAGTAAAGCCTTGGGTGTGTCTATGGTTGATTGACACATAGGCTGCAAACCGAGGAGGAAGACCCAACCTGGATGCCGGTGGCACCCACCAACAGGCTTGTAATGTAAGTGAAATAAAAAGAGAAAGCAGAAAGCAGTCTGGGAGTGAGCTGGGTCATGTTATCTCCGGTGCAGTCAGCCAAGGCTCAGTGAACCTGACAGACAAGCTCCATGGTGCGTTGCATGATCTCATTTTGTCCTGAAGTCGTGTCTGACTACTAGTTAGTGTTTCTGCCCTGAAACTTGAACTCTGGGCACTCATACAGGCTTTGCACTGGCCCAAAAAAAAAAAAAAATAAAAATGGAAAAGCTCCAGCCCTGAATTCACCACTCCATTAATCTTGGTATTTGCTACTGGACTCTGAGCTCTGACCCCGGGGGATTAGAGAGCACTCCAAAGGTTGTTCTCATTCTTCTCTACATTACTGTGGTTACTGGATCCCTCCCCCAAGTACCTGTGATGACTCTCCTATGGATAATGTGTCTAAATCTCCTAGCAATATACAAAAAGGGAGGATAGTGGAAATTTCAGTTCTGCCTGGAAAGTACTCCAAATGTACTTACACTTTGACACCTATCTTACTAGTAAGATTGATGAGTATTATTATACAGGATGTGGTGATCTGACTTGGGAATGAACGTATATGACCAACAACAAATATGTATGCCATGGCTGGCAAGAAAAAGAATTCAAGCTGGTCATCAAACAAACTGGATTTTGGGAAATATGAGGACCTAGTATTGTAATGCTTGAAACTATGACAATATATATTATAAAATTCTATTGATACCCTCCAAGAACAGATAGACTCTTCAGCCACAATCATCTTGCAGAACAGAAGGATTTTAAAACTTTTAAGTGCCCAACAGGGATGTACTTGCCTCTTCTTAGAAAAGGAAAGTTGCTATTATGCGAACAAATCTGATATAACTAAAGAAAGGTTCCCACAACACCAAAATCTTCTTAAACTAAGGGCCCGAGGAATACCAGCTGGGCCCTCGGGGTGGGGCTCGGTAGAGCTCTTCCCCGCGAGGATGGAGCCCAATTAGGAGCCTGATGATTCTCAAGCTAATTCACTTGTTAGGCCCCTGTCTAGTCTGCTTTTTTGCCCCATTTCTTTCTCAGTATGCGGACACTGTGTACTGTGCATTGCTTTTGTGAACTACACCAGCACATCAATTCCTCTCATCAAAAGAAGAATCTTCTTTCTCACCAGGAAAAGGGGAAACTGCAACAAAAATTTTAAAAATTTAAAAATCAACTAATAGTCAGACACCATATTAGGTCAAAAGGAGATCATGCAGCCCACCACGTAGCTCATCTTTAGCCTCACTCAGCCTTGACTGAGTACACCAGAGTCAGCCTGACCCAGCCCAGTTTGACCCCACGCAGCTGCACAGCCTGTACTTTCTCACCCACAAAAGTACCGTCTGCTAACTTGTTTCAAGGATTTTCTGCCTAGCAACAAGAGATGACCAGCAGTATTACTCACTTATTTCTTTTTGTTTTGTTTTGCTTTTGTTTCTTTGGTGGAACTGGGGATTGAACTCAAGCCCTTGTGCTTGCCAGGCAAGTGATTATTCTACTGAGCTGTCTCCCCAGCCCCTATTATTCACTTATGTTGGGGACTTTCTGCCTACCACACTTTTAAGCCTTTGTGTGTCCTGCTTGCAAGCCTACATAAAGTAAGCCCAAAGTCAGCTTGGGCTGCTGCTTTGGGAGTGATGCCCCTTCAGCTTTCCAGCATAATAGAGCAGGTTGTCTTCCAACTTCATGGAGCAGGAGTGTGCACGACATTTTTCCATTTGGTTCAAAATTGTTTCCACAACACTAGCACTGTTCATACTAAGTGAGACTGATTGTCCAGTGTTTCCTCAACTTGGATTACTTCCCTTAAAAATGACTCATTTTCTCATTCCAGGTATTTTATATTAATTAGATGCAAAGTGTCTGGTACAAGGGAGTACTTGTTTCTAGCTTCACCATGGAATACTTGCAGCTCATTGCTCTTACCTTAAGATTCATTTAACTCTCTTTAGGAGAAAAGAGACTCCAGAAATCTGCGATTCTGTGGCTATGTTAAACCATAGGAGCTAGTCTTAGAATGTTTTACCCTTTGCTTTAAAAAATAGCTGGTAAATTATTTTGTTGATGTGCCGGGCGTGGTGGCGCATGCCTGTAATCCCAGTACTCGGGAGGCTGAGGCAGGAGGATCGTTGTGAGTTCGAGACCAGCCTGAGCTACAAAGTGAGCTTAAGGCCAGCCTGAACTTCATAGTGAGACCCTGTCTCAAAAAAAAAAAAAGACAAAAAAGATGAATAAACACCATGGTGGGTGCTGAGAGGGAAGAACATCATACATATTAAAAATGGTCTCTATGGGTAAATCAAAATGACACTGAGAGCCTATCTCCCCCCAGAATGGTTCTATCAAGAATTTGAAACACCATCAGGTTATGGGAGAAAAGAAACCCTTCTACATTGTTGGTGATATGGTGTACTAGTGATTAACTTGCATAACCACTGTGGAAATAAGGATGGAGAGTGTATCACTTCTGTGTATATTCCCCAAACATAGCATTGAATTCATGATAACACAAATGATACATGCATGCCTATGTTTACAATAGCACAATTCATAGTGGCCAATTTTTGGAGCAGTCTATATGCCCATCAACAGATGAGTACATGAAGAAAATTGTAGCAATTTATCTATCTATCTATCTATCTATCTATCTACACACACACATATACACACACACTATGGAGTACCACAAAGTCATAAAGAAAGATAAATTCGAAATAACTTGAATATTTATATCTAATAATCTGAGTAACAGATTTGACAATAAAATTTGATAATAAAAGTTGTTGTAAGTAATACAACAACTGTTGTTAATTCTCTATTCTTGCTTTGAAATTCTGCACTATAAGTATTGTTGTATGTTGCTTTGTTACTGCTTTTGTTTTTGTTTTTATTCTTTGAAATAAAAATGTTTTTTAAAAAGTATAAATTTGAGACATTAAAATGGATGCATCTGGGGCCAGGGAGATGGCTCAGTAGAATAAGCACTTGCCTGGCAAGCACAAGGGCTTGAGTTCAATCTCTAGTTCTGCCAAAAAAAAAAAAAAAAAAGAAAAGAAAAGAAGAAAGGATGCATCTTGAGACTATAAGGTTAAATGAAATAAATCTGACATACAAGGGTAAGTTTGGCATGGTTTCTTGTTGGAGAAACCCAAACTAT
The DNA here is from genome assembly GCA_004027165.1 of Ctenomys sociabilis. NCBI lineage: Eukaryota > Metazoa > Chordata > Mammalia > Rodentia > Ctenomyidae > Ctenomys > Ctenomys sociabilis. Next base: position 22,523 of record PVKA01001999.1, on the reverse strand, counting down.
AAATAATTTAAAGAGCAAAGTAAGAGCAGAATGACAGGAAACAGAGTGGCAGACTGTGGAGATTGACAGGGGCTGCAATGACGAGGGAAGGTAGAGGCAGAGGAGAGGAGCTGGAGGTAAGAGTGATTAAGATCCAGGATGCATATGAACCAAATTCCAAGGAGAATATAATTATCATTTATCACAAACATATATCAAAAAAGTGAGCTGAGGGCCTGGGAGATGGCTCAGTGGAATAAGCGCTTCCCTGGCAAGTGCGAGGGCCTCAGTTCAATCCCTAGTTACACAAAATAAATAAAATAAAAAGACTGTGTAAATACAATGAAAAACTCAACACATTTTTTTAAAAGTGAGCTGAAATTTAAAAGCTAAAACAAAAAGTAAAGAAAAGTAGTCTCCAGATTTCTAAAATGGGAAAGTTGATGAAAAATTTCATCTTACTCTCAAATGCTAGCATTGGCTTGACCTAATCTATTTTATTCATTTGCTTATTTTTGCATTTTGAAGAAGGTTAATATTGTACCATCAGAATTGAACATTCTACCTGGCATGTGTTGAATATGCAGCAAATGTTGGACTTCATTGTTATTACTTTATTATAATCTTACTGTGGCAAAAGTCCATAATCTATCTTTCATGTCCTATACGGTTTTTATCCTCATTTCTCTGATCAATAACGTCATCAGGTAAGAAACACAAATCTGTATTATAGTTAAATATAAATTATTAAAAATCACTGTATCAGCATACTGAGAGGTTGAATCTATCTTGATAAGCCCCCTGAATGTCAGTGTCTCTTGGGGAAAGCCATTCGTCTTCATGGACTGATGTACCATAGAGTTACCAGACCACATCTGTGACACATCTGAGGCTTCTGATTTTCCATGGGACCATTTTGCATTCATAGTGAGGATGCATAGGAATGAGGTGTCATTGCCTTCCGTCTCCTTGGCCCCTTTATGTAGGAGATGTTACACAACATGAGAGGCATTATGGAGATGTCCTGGCTCAGGCCCAGCCTGGCTTATTTCTTTGAGCAATCCAACAATTTCCAGGAAGAAGATGTTTGATACCTCTCTTCTCATAGCACTGTGCTTTCTGGAAGCCAGCCTACATGCTGATTCTGTGTGTTAGGTCATCTCTCAAAGACATCTGCTGATTACCTTTTCAATGCCTAAAACATGTTTATAAATTGTTTCCCTCATAAGTAATCACTTTAGTATTCAGAATTAATATCTACCTTTGATTCACACATCAAAGTCTAATCATAGAAAACATCTTTTGAGGAAATGGACTTTCTTGGCTGAAAGAGCAGTGAGTCTGATCGACAAGGGAAGGTTCCCACCCTTTAACAATATTTGTAAGGTGAAAGAAGGAGGCTTTATTTAAGTGTTTCAGAAAGCCAAAGGAAATGACCACTTACAGCTTGGCATTGATTCTTTAACAATTTCTTAACTTTAAAGAAAGTAAGAAAATTTTATGTCTTTGAAACCACAAGAAGACACCAGCTTCCCATTAGCATGATTGTTTTTCATGTCTTAGATTTTTTTCTTCAAGATTATGACTTGTTGGATGAGGTTTGGTGTCAGTCCTCAAGGACACATAGAAGTAGTTCACTGCATTGGGTAAGAATCCATGGGAGGCATAGTTGTTGTGCTTTGCATTGCCCGTATCTTGGCCCCAACACGCTGGGAGTAACTTTAATGAATAAAGGAGAATAATCAGTAGTTTTGTCACACAAAAGTTACGGAGTAAATTTCGAGCTCCAAGACACATAGGAGCAAATTTATGAGGCTTCTGTCATACAAACTCACCAGATTTGTTTTGTTACTTGTGAAAAAGAAAAAGGTACATGGCTACTATTGTTCATGAGTCGGAAGGTAAAAAAACAGAAAGCATTTTGAATGTGTATCTCCATGCTTCCAGATCAGGCTATTTATCTTTGCCTTGGTACAAGATTCATAATGCATTTGTGAGTTTTGATGACCTAGACAAAATAATCCAAGTGAGTCCTCTTGATTATTCTATAAATGGAATTTTAAATTGGTCAAAGATCAATAAAATGTAATTTTTCTAGATTATGACCACATTTTCTGTGATGTGGGCTTTAAAGTGTCTTGAAATTGTGCAGTCCCACTGGGTCCATTGTACAGCTCTGAGGCTTTGTCCCCCTCTGAGGTGGGGACAGGACCTGGAAGTGAGGGAACAGCCTTTCCTTTGGTGACCCCTCTTGTCTCTTTCCTTATGGGCTTGGACACTTGGGTTGCCAGGTGTCCGGTTCTTCAGGAACTCTTTGACACCCTCCTGTGTAACTCACTGTTCCTGAATGCTGCTCTGCTTGTAATTTTAAGTGCTTGGCTTTACTTACTGAAATTTCAGTGTTATAATTCTAAGAATGATGCACATTACTTATCAATTCTGTGTGTCTAATGACATAATAAACTTTGAGGATATTTGTTTTAAACCTGACAACAATAAAATTGCAATAGTGTCAAGAATATAATGGGACAGTGGAATTTGGGAATATACATTTCTATCTTGGAGTATGGTAGGTTCCAATAAACTATCAATAAAAATAAAACTGTTAGAATATAGTGATGGGGTGTTTATGGTCTTCTTGATATGTTTAAAACATTTTGACCTTGAATAGATTACTGTGAGTTGAGTTTCAATATGTTTTGGACACTTAGGAACAAATATGCTAGATGAGGGCTTTCATTATAGTGATAGATCAGAAAAACAGGTAAACAGGAAACACTAATGTTACTGTAAGTGCTCATATAAAGAAAACAGAAGGCCAGCAGAGAATGCTGAGGGAGTTTGTAGTTGGGATGGAGTGGAATCCTGTAGAAAACTTTTACGCCAGTTAAGCTGGTAGCTAAAGGAGGGGAAGGAAGCGCCGGCCCTGCCTTCAGGTGCGCTGAGCGGGCAATGGAGTCTGGGCGTGGTGGCGCACACCTGTGATCCCAGCAGAAAGCAGGAGGATCGCTGTGAATGTGGGCTGCATAGCGAGACCTTGTACAAAAAAAAAAAAAAAAAAAAAAAAAAAACCCTAATGAATGAGGGGAGGGAGTCAGCCCCAGGAATGTCTAGAAGGGCGACATGCTAGAAGGACAGGACAGTGGATCACGTGTGCTCATCACTGTACCCTCAGGATCCTAGATGACCAGGAAACAAAGTTTAAAGAACCATCATCATAATAATTTTACAGTGTATTAAGAAGGAAATGTGGGGCTGGGGACATAGCTCAATATTATAGCTCCTGCCTGGCAAGCATGAGGTTGTGGGTTCAATTCCCAGTACCAAAAAGGAAATAAGGAAATGTACAAGTGAGCCTACACATTTTAGATACTTCATAAATAAGTGCTTTTGTTTTCCTTCTTATTAAGGCTTGTTATGCTTGCTTTCACTCTCTTTTTTTTTTTAATTTGGTACAGGGTCTCACTGTACAGCTCAAACTCCTAGTGATTCACTTGCCTCAGCCACCCCAGTGCTAGGATTACAGGCATGCACCACCACGCCTGGTTTCGGATGTGTAGTATCAGGGATCAAACTTGGGTCTTTGCACTTGCCAGGCAGGCGCTTAGACTGCTTAACTATCTCCCTGGCCCTTCATTCTTTCTTAATTAAGAAAGTGTCACATGTTATAGCTAACATTTACATACTACTACTCATAGTAACAAAGTTTTCTTACTACTTTGTCCTTTTATTCAACTATCTTTCTTATCAGTAAAATTTTACTGAAAGAGGTTTTTATTTTTCTATGTCTTGTTTACCTAAGTGGAACAACATTTACAAACTTCTTGCTGGGGATACAAATCAGTGGCACAAGCACCTGCTTAGCGAGTGTGAAGTCCTGAGTTCGATTCCCAGTATCAAAATAAAACAAAACAAAATAAATAACAACAAAAAACCCTGAAGTTCATTTTATAATCAACATGACATACTCTAGTCTCTTATCATGTCATATATTTTATTTTAACACTAAAACAACTTCTGTTACTAGAAGTAATTTTAAATATTCAGTGATGCATTATAACAAGTACACTACTGAGAGTTTGTTTAAATACATGTTTTTTAAATGTCTTTTAAATTTTGCTGTGATATAAAGTAATTATGCATTCTGAAGTCGGTTCCTTCTTGGCATATGCAGCCTTTGTTCATGAATATTTTCCCTCCAGTGAACTGTGCTCGGTTTATGGTCAGCACCCTCATGAAGGTACAACACTGGCTTGACCTACAGAGCATATGGGAAGTTCTCTCGTGAGGTGTTGAGTTCTCAAGACATGCTTCCCTCATTCTTAAGTCTCACTGATTGAAGACAGAAATCTCAGACATCTTCATGACTCGGATATCTTTATAAAAGTCAATATTGATAATGATTTTAACAGAGTATTTCTGAGTCTTCAACAGAAGGATATCGGTTCTTTATCTGGTAAAGATATCTGATCAAAGAAGAAAAATACAGTGAATGGACAACCATAAGATAAGAGCTTTTTATTTAAAAAGTCATTTAACAGAATGTTTATTTAAAATATGAGCAGGAACAAAGATGTTCTAATAATAAAGAAAATCACTTATCCAAAACACTGTAAGGAAAAAGACACAAGAGCTGACAGTAAGTTGTGTATCTTACCAAGTTCCAGCAAAGGGTATGAGAGCAACCCTAAAGGGGCTGAAGGCCGAGCTCCATTTCAAGATGCTCATAGACCTGAGGAGAGGAAGGAAAGAAGGGGAAGAAAGGAGAAGGAATGGAGAGTTGGAAAGGCAGAGAGAAGGGGGAATCAATGAAGGAAACAGAAGCAGGTGTGCATGGGGCCGAATGTCAAAATGATCGTTTAGAAAAATGAATATCAGGGTATGGGCCCGTGGAAGAATACGACACAAGCTTCCAGGGCCAAAACTTACCCAAGAAGTGCGGAAGAGTTCCCCTTGTCTTCCTGTTTTCCTCACTGCTGGGAACACATCGAAGATGGAAGCACCTGGTCAGACAGAGTATTAAATTTATTTATTTATTTTGAAACAAATTACAGGGCTGGGGAGATAGCTTGCTGACATAAGTGCCTGCCTGGCAAGCACAAGGTCCAGAGTTCAATTCCTGGTACCTCAGAAAGAGGAGAAGAAGGAAGAGGAGGAGGAGGAGGAGGAGAAGGAGGAGGAAGAGGAAGAACAGGTACAAAATAGTATTTAAACAAAGTAAATTATGAATAATATGGAGTTTCACTAAACAAAATGTCTTAGTTACTCTTCTCTCATTGCTGAGACAAATGCCCAACACTGAAAATGCAGGAAGGAAAGGTTTATTTAGCTCAGTTACTGGAGGCTTCAGTCCACACTCAGAGAGCAACCTTTCATGGTGGAGGCAAAGAGCAAAGGAGGAGTGGCAGCGGCTGGAGCAGCTCCCTTCTCTTTCCTCCTTGCATTGTAACGCAGATCACCTGCCCCAGGGCGGGTGCAGCGTCCACATGCAGCAATCAATCATGAACTCCAGAAGCTGCCCCAAGACCGCATGAGGCTTGGGGGACACCTAGACACAAACCATAACACAAAATAATATAAATTTGACAGTATTTGTTGTATTTCATAGTGTTCAGATTAGTTGTTCAGATTACCAGATACATGCATGAAAAATTGCATTGTTTGTCTGTTTGTAATAATGGAATACTGAGGTTTTCCACTATGATAGTGTAGATGTTTATCTGACCTTTTACATCTGGCAGTGCTTGCTTTACAAAGTTGAGGGCGTGAAAAGGTCACCCAGCAGAACAGCCCAGGAGAACCAACAGCTTGCAACAGCTCCAACAGCTTCTCCAATCATCTTCCCTAACAGCCTCTCCCAACTTTTCTCCAGTTCTGCCTTTTATGCTGCCGGCAACAGCCCTCAGGCAGGCCTCTCACACCCAGTACCATGATAGTTCAATTCAGCTGAGTGTAATAAGTTGACCACCAGTTAGAAATACACTACCGGGACCAGCTTCTTTCTGAACATTGTGGGTTAGTGACTCACATTCTGTGCCTCTGTGATTTTCCTGGTGGCCTCCTGTCACTCACAGACAAATCCTAGTTGGCACCTTTCTTAGCTCATGGTGGCTATGGGTCACCCACACAGAACTGCTTGATATGGCCCTGTCACTCAAAGCGTATCTCAGCCATTTGTTTCCAGGGCCTGCTAGGTGCTGAGGTTCTGCACTGTCCTGGTAGGCCGCTGCCAGGACCAACAGAAGGACAGGTGGACAGGAAGAAAATGATGTCTGAAAAACAGAAAGAAAATAATGTGTGACAGGCATCACCTCTTAGTCCTTCTGCACCCTCTGCAAAGGAAAACTTGTTTATGGTGGTTTCATGGTCTGGATCGTTAGTGCCTCGTAAAAGCCCATGAGTTGAAAGCTTGGCTGACAAGCCTGGCAGTAAGGGGAGGCCCTGAACCCTTTAGGTACAGCCTAATGTCAGGTGGGTGCCACTGAATGGGAGGTGAGGACCCTGGCCGCTCCCTGCTGTCTCTGTTTCCTGGCTTGGAGGAAGGGAAAGGACTTCTGTTGCCGCATGTGTCAGTCAGCTATGAAACAGTCCTGAGGGGTGAGCATAAGGTCTTATCAGGACTGGGCTTCCACAGAAAGAGCCTTGCTCAAATTATCAAGCCAGTTTCTGCAGATGGAAAGAACATAACATAAAACTATCAAGTACTGAACACAACTGTCAAGGACAGCTTTGCTGAAATCCTGCTAGCAGAACATCTTGCCACAGGGACATCTGTGGCCATTAAGGTGCTACCAAAGGAGAAACTGGAATCTTCCTCCATTACCCCTGAGGTACAGCTCTTCAAGGAGCTACAGCATCCCCAAAGCCATCCATCCAACCGCTAGAGATCTTTAAGACCCATAAATTACACCTTACAGAACAGCAAGAGAGTACTGGAGACATGAGGCAGTGTGTGGGGGAGGCACTGATGTGTTAACAAGAGGAGGTTCAGAGATTACTCCTCCAAGTTGTAGGTTCCACGCAGAACTGCCATGGCTCAAATAAATATATATTAAAAAAATGTTAAACATCATTGTTCACTCAAGAAGTGCAAATTGAAACAATGCTGAGATACCATCTTATGCCAGAAAGAATGGCTATCATCAAGAAGTCAACCAATAACAAATGCTGGAGGGGCTGTGATGAAAAGGAATGCTTTTCCACTCTTGGAGGGAGTGGAGATAACACAGTCTTGATGGAAATTAGTATGGAGATTCCTCAAAAAGCTAGGATCGGAGGTTCTGTTCAACTCAGCTATTCCCCTACTGGGTATTTTTCCAAAAGGGCTGAAATCATCATACTACGGTGATATATGCACACCCATGTTCATAGCAGCACAATTTGTCATAGTTAAATCTTGGAAACAACCCAAATGTCCATGAGCTGAGGATGGATAAAAAGGATATGGTATTTTTAAAAAATGGAACATTGCTCAGCTATAAAAAAGATAAATTTGAGGCTTTTGTAGATAAATGGATGCAGCTAGAGACTAAATTGATGAGTGAAATAAATCAGATCCACATGTGCAAACATTGTATTATCTTGCTAGTGTGAGAACATGAAAGAGTAATGACAATCTAAAAGGTACAACAGATACTATAAAAAGGAAAGAAATTGTTCAATGGGGAGGAAAATCCTGGATGAGGAAAACGACAAAAGAAGGAAAAAATACATTTAGGTATATATGCAGAATAGATTGGATAATTGTCTTGCCAATTTCTGCTAGTCTTTTGAAAGGAGCACTTAATGTTTAAATTTTTTTTGCTCTGATTTTTGTTTCCTCACCACCTTGTGTGATGGCACACGAGGCACGCTGCCCTCATGTGACCTTGGCATTCCACTATTTGAGTTAGTTGTGGGTCGCAGCCCTTTCTGTAGGAAGGACAGGCTGCTGGAGCAACAGACCAGGCCGGCAGGAGCTCCAGTCCTCCTCTCTCCCTCCCTCTTTTCGCACCTACAAAGCACTGTTTGAAAGCGTCTCTGGGCAGCTCCACAACGCAGCCAACGCTGAAGCGAGCCTGACGCACCCATGCCTCCACTTGGACAAGCCTTCTAATCCTCCTGAACTGCTCCCGAAGCAAGCACACAACGACTGCAGTCCTGAGTGCCGTGAGTAGGACCGACCCATGAAATTCAGGGAAACGCAGAAATCCTGAGACGCAGGAAGCGTGACCACCACATGGCCACATCTTTACTGCAGGAGCAACAGGCCGCCAGGGGCTTAAGCTTAAAATTCCAGATAAAGCCTCTGAATGAGGAGATGGTGACGTCATCCTCTGCAGACCCTGCTCTTTGAGCTCCCCAAAGAAGGGCCACTGAGCGCACTGCCCGCACTGACGTCTTCTTCCCAGGGTGACAGAGAATCCCTGTCTCCCATTTCCATCCACAGGACTCCCGCCAACAGCCTGTCTGCCCAGCTCTGGAGCATCCTGCTCCACTCCTCCACTGCCTGATCCCTTGCCTGCAGTGGACGCCAAATATGAAAGGCAGTAAAGAGCAAGACAGGAGCCCACCTGCTCACCCTGTGCTGTCTCTGCCTTCCCTGGAACAAATCTGGGTGTCACCAAAACAAGGTTGTACCAATTGCATAGTGGAGAGCAGAAACCTGGACAGCCCTGGTAGGACGGTCCAGGGTGCTTCCTGCCTGTTGCGTCTTGATGATGCCAATTTCACCTGCCAAGCCTAACTTGAGAGAGCGCAGGGGAAGTCCCTGGTCGAAGGAAGAGCATCAGACCAACAGGAGGAGCCGGCCAGGAGATTTACGGCAGTGGAGGGTGGCAGAGACCACAGCCCACCACAGTGTCTGGTATGTTAGAAATCAGCGTACCAAAAAGTAAAAAAAAATTGGGGGCCAAGGAGATGGCTCAGCGGAATAAGTGCTTCTCTGACAAGCACAAGGGCCTGAGTTCAATCCCCGGTTCTGCCAGAAAGAAAGAAGGAAGAAAGAAAGAAAGAAAGAAAGAAAGAAAGAAAGAAAGAAAGAAAGAAAGAAAGAAAGAAAGAAAGAAAGAAAGAAAGAAAGAAAGAAAGAAAGGGGAAAAGAAATCAGCATGCAATTCACACATCTCCTTATACTTTCAGTGCAGATCTTTGAGAGAAAGATCCGTAGCAGCGATGGGCCTGGGCTTCCCGGTAACGGAGGCCCGTCCAGCCAGGCGCACTCAGTTGCACAGCACAACGTATGGCGGTGCCCGGCCAGTGTTGCCTCTGTCAGCCACAAACGAGTCGAATCCAAATCGCTGTGGGCCTCTCTGCCATCACCTGGAGCCCGAAGGCCCTGGACACTTCCATGTCCCGGGGGTCCCTCTGTCTGACCCCGGTTTCTCCAACCGTCTACCCAAGCTCACTCCCTCATCCCAAAGCTGCTCCACGCTTCTGTGCACTCAGAGGCTTCTAGTACTTTTGCCGGAGGAAAGCCACAAACAGGACTCTTGGAGCCCCTGCTCTGCTCGCTCAGAGTCCAGGGAAACCAGCAGGTGCAAAGCCAAACCTCAGAGGTCATGCTCCCAGCAGCAGATAGAAGCCTGGGCCAAGGACAGAGCACCGAGGCGCACGTGCACACCAGGCGTTCAGGGAGGGGGCAGTAAACGTCCATTTGTAGCAGAATTAGTGACTAAAACTCAGTCACTATCTCCAGAATTTGTAAAGATGGCCATAACATAATAAGAAAAGGTAACTTCTGAAGCCGTGTGTCCGTTAGGGAGTTACACCCTCCATGAACTGTGAATCAGAGCAAACAGAAAACCGAGTGAAGAAAATAATAAAGTAGAGAGACTGTCATCCCTGGAGTGCCTCTGGATGGCTTTATAATAGTATGGTTCTCAAAAATCATTTTGTGGCCAAAAAAATTGCTTTCTTTTTTATTCTGCTTCTAAAACATATATATATATATATATATATATATATATATATATATATATATTCCTTGTTTCTTGTTTCTTGAGAAGGAATCTGGCTTTCAGTTAAGGATGGCCTTGATCTTGCTATATAGCTTAGGCTGGCCTTCAGCTCCTGGCAATCCTCTTGCCTTGATCTTGAATATTAGGATTACATATGTAAGCCACCATGCCTGACTCAGAATATCTTTTTTTTTTTCTGATTCTCTATTTTATTTATTTTTTTCTTGTTTATTTATTTATTGTTTATTTTTTTTAATTTTTGTTTTATTGAAGTACAAATATCAATGAGACAGGTTTAAGATACCTTGACAAGATGGATTTGATAAATTAATACATTGCAAACTGTTTTCATAATGTTTTGGTATCACAGAAGGTGCATACATGATATTATACTTACAGACATTATTGTAGCATATGACTTATCAGGAAAGAGAGTGTAGCTGTTTTCGTATCTTATTTTTTATATCAGAATATCTTTTAATAAGGCATTTGTATTCTTCTTTAACCAAGCCACATTCATTATAAAAGGAATCAGAAGAAAGTCATTTGGTTTAGACTCACATTTAGCATAAACTTCAGAATGAGTGCCAAGATTTTCAGAATTTTGGGACTAAATATGAAAAACAGAGATCTAAATTTGTCTATTCAGACACAATCTAGTTATTTTAATTTCACAGCTCTGAATTCATAAGTATTAGTTGTAAGTACAATATAAATGAGAGGAGCCAGCAGTGACCCCAGGCTTGTGGAAAGGCGATATGGCATGGAATTCATTGTGCCTGGGTACAAGCAGAGAGCTGCCTAAGACCGTCCACCCCGAGAGAGAGAGAGTGCATCCCTTTTACATGGGGAGTGAGGGGGATGCAGACAGCATTAGGCGGAAGAGCACAGCAAACAGCTGTGCTCCAAATTCCCCGGCAGTCCTGCCTCTCACAGGGCAGGCATCTCCGGTGTCCCCAGCGCCTGCAAACGTGCCCAGTGACCCAGGTGTGTGCATCGATTTATTCATTTAGTAGCACTTCCTTCCATACTGGGCACTGATAATTTTATGCCCTACATATTTCTAGACACAGTCACTCAGATAAAGCCTGCCTGGTCTTCGCTTTGCACTGTTGCCTTCTTCCTTTCTCCCTGTGCCCCTCACATTCACCCTGCTGTAATATTAATGAATATCTACTTCCAGTACAAAGGTGACCACAAACTAGCCTTTCAAGCATTAAAATTCAAGTGTTTCAAGGTTACATATAATAATTTGACCTCTGCCTTTCCACCCTTAGTCCTCTTCTGTTTGTACCCTTTCTCCAGGACTGCTGGCGATGTCCTTCTCACCACTCCCTGTGTGTGGACCAGCACGGGTACCCTGTCGTACTTCTTCCACGCTGCTCTTTGTGAGCTCATACACTCACTCTTTGCAGCCCTCTACCCTACTAGCCTCCCTCTTCTAAGGCTCAGCTCCAGCATTGCCTGACACCCTTGACTGACACTCTTAAAACTTGCCTAGCACTGATTGAATAAAACCAAGACTACATCTGTGAAGATGATTTAAAAGATTGGCTCTTCTACTCCAGGAGAAAGAGACATGTACAGAAATACTGGAGAAAAGTTGAAGTACCAAGGCAGCCCTGAGGAGAGAGACTCCTGTTTATCTAAGAAAAGAAAACCCTAACCAAGGAAGCTTCACAGAGCTAAGTCTTAAAATAAATCAAATTTCTTAGAATAGCAAAAACATTTCAGATATAAAGAATGGGTATTCAATGATAAAAGTGTGGAAAGCAACAGTGATTTTGAGAACTACTAAAGATGAACAATATGCTTAGCAGGTTTTTTGACTTGTTTTCTTCTTCCCTCTGGACAGGCTTCAAGTGCCAGCTCCTCGTGCATCTCCTGGAGTTCTGTCTCCTTGGATGGCAAATGCCTGCAACAGCTCTCACCTCGGAGGGGTCAGGTTCAAGCCTAATGAGAAGCAGTGATGCTCCTTCTCAGAGCAACAGGAATCCCTCCCTGGCACACCCACGGACCAGGCCCAAAGCAGGAGAATGTGCTGTGCTCCTCCTGGCTTGGGCCCGAGTCTTGTGGTCCAGTGCTGGAGGGATGTTAGGGCCCACTAAGAACCCAGTGGGGGCTAAAATGAAAAAGGGTACAGCTAGAAGATTGCACTGCAGAAAACCTTAACATAGCCCCAAGCCTAGCAATACCATAAATAGATAAGTAAAAAAAAAAAAAAGGGATGACAGAAAACTAGAAGACGGGGAAGGGAATCAGAGAGAGGGGACAAAAGGGAAAGGAAGCTAATGCGGTTGAAAATAACCACTTCTGTATTACCAATGTGCACTGCAAAGGAGAACCAGATTCAGAGGGCCTCTCTCGGCTTCTGAAAATATAATCTCTTTAAATAAGTATTTTTAAAAGCTTTGAAAAATAACAAGTAATCCAGGATACTCAATTTCAAGGTCATCAGATTAACAATCTTAATTTATTTGCAACCTTGATTTCACTATTCATAGTTCCAAGGATAGGAACTTGAGCACAGGGGCCAGCAAGATAGCTCAGCAGACTGAAGTGCCTGCTTAGGCAAGCTTAGGCAAGCACAGGGAACACGGTTCGATCCCCAGCACTACATGCTGCACCAGCTCTCCCCCTAGGGCAGGCTGAGCCAGCCAGGATCAAGGCATGGTGGTGCACACCTGTAATCCCAGCATTGAGGAGACTGAAAATAGGAGGACTCCCATGAGTCCAAGCTGCATAGTGAGACCCTGCAACAACCAAATACATAGAAAGGAGGAAGAGGAGGAGAAGAAGAGGAAGAGGAAGAAGAAGAAAGGAGAAGAGGAAGAGGAGGAGGAGAAGAAAGGAGAAGAGGAAGAGGAGGAAGAAGAAGAATGGAGAAGAGGAAGAGGAAGAGGAGGAGAAAAAGAGGAAGAGGAAGAAGAAGAGAAGGAGGAGGAGGAGGAATCTGGGCACATATGGGCACCTTTGGGGAGCAATTATCCTGCATATCACATCCTTGTGGTCTTTGTATTTCCATGGCTGCTTTTAAATTTCTTTTGATATTTATTGGATAACTACTTGAGTACTTCTTATGTAAATATAAATAAGAAATGGTCATCACACTGAATAAGAAATAGATAATTCAGTAATATCTTTTGCATAAAATGGTAATTATTGGCATTCAAGTTATTGCATCATACATAGATTCAACTTGAAAACAATGTTAGGGGAAATAAGTCAGACACAAGCTCACTTACCATGAGTTCCTTTTTATATTAAAAAAATATATACATATATATAGAGAGAGAGAGGACAAAATAGAAGAGATAAATAGGAAGTAGGGCATAGGGAGAAGTTCAAATTCTTTCCCAAATTAACATGTTCTGCTATTTTAGAAATATTTCATTGGATGCTATTTTGCTTTATTTATATGATTCTACTAATAGTTTATCTTAGTTCATTGAAAAGAGAGTTTGTGTTATTATATGTTAATTTCTGTAAGAATCTTTTTGGTTTATATCTTGTACTGACTAAATACTTTGAAGATAAGGATACACCATATAATAAGTATTGTTATTCTTTTATTATTTGGTTACGAAAAGTTGTTTTAATTTTTCATAAAATTACAAAGGAAAAACATTTACTGTAATTTACCTGGTAGAGTATATATTATTCTAGATATTCTCCTCTATCCCATTTCTGAAATTCTGCAAAACTGCAGCAAAATGTCGACCCTAGGAGGAGGAGGCAGAACAGCCAGGGAATAGAGATACCCAGTGGGGGAAGACATTTGAGAAATCTGCAGTTACAGCTACCACACGAAGCTTGCGCAATTGCACGTGTGTGTGTGTGTGTGTGTGTGTGTTACACGTTTTATTTCATAGAAGGATAACCTGGAAGGTTCAGAACGCTCCACTCTCTACCTTCAGCTCATTTCTCTCCCCACCCTAACATCCTTACCCTCCAGGCTTCAGCAGCTATTGGGGGATGGAGGTGGGGCAGAAGCCACGTGGTATCCACGTGACCCATGGCCCAGGACTGCGCAGCCGCGCCAACTGCCTTGAGCCAGCCGGAGCTTCAGAGTTGCAAGGGACGCTGGAATTGGCTTTGCCAGAGCAAGGAGGTGAGGAACCAGTGCGAGATGTTTTATAAGACAGTGCTTTCCAAATAGATGTGCCACAGAAATTTGTTTGTACTGAAGATGGTGAAAAGAAAAACCTGGTATAGTCCTGTTCAGCCGTGAAAGTAACACTGTGTTTTCCCTTTTTCTTTGTTAGGAAATGAATTAGATTGGAATTTCTTTGCTACATGTTACTCTTTGTTTATAGGTAAATTCTCCTGGTAGAATATTATGTTTTAAATGCCCTGTAAACATAATGAACAGGAAAATAAATTACAAATGTAGAGATTCCATGTAAAAAGAAAATACTTTAGATATGTCGTATATTTTACCTATTTAAAATTTGCCTGAAAAGATTTTATCAGAGATTTTTAGGCCTGTAAGGAATATTGGGTTTTTGAAAAGGGCTTGTGCTTGTGCTTCTATAAAAGGGTAGATAATTACCTTTGGTTTACTTGTGTGTGCTACTATTTGGGCACATTTTGAAATAGTACTATTTATTTTATAGGTTAAAAAAAAAAAAGCTATGGATGACCTTGATGACGTCACTCAGTCGTGCGAAACAGCTTCTGAGGGTCCGGAGCTGCCTTGCCCTAGTTACCAAGATGTTTTGCTCCAGATAGCGCAACTTCGAGCCGAATGTAAAGGTAGGTACCTGCGTGGGCGCGTGGCCCTTCGTGTGCATCGCGGAGATCTGCGCACATTGCTCAGCAGGGCTCCCTAGAGCACGCCAGTGTTGCAGTGTCGTTTGTGTTGGAAATATGCCTCCTAGTAGAATAGAAATCAGTTCTCTCCCACTGGGCCAGAAAACTGTGCCCCCTCTCCCTCCAGCTGCACTGTCCCCAGTGTGCTGGCAGCTAAACCTTACTCCTGTAACTTGTGGCTGTTATAGGTCCTTTGTAGTGCAATGTTTTGTGTATGTTTGGTTGTTCTTTATGCGTGTGTGTGTGTGTGTGTGTGTGTGTACACGCGTGTGTGGCTGAGAATTGAACCCAGGGTCAAGTACTATCCTATGTCACCAACTTCGCAACCCTTTATATGCATTTTAGAATCAACTTGTCAATTTAGAAAACTGGCACACTGGAGATCAGGCTGGAAACTGACATCTAACATGCTTTGGACTCTTGAACAAATTATCTCTAATAAGTCGCATTTAATGAGTAATGTCTTGTTGTTTTTAATATATTGATCTATATTTATCAGATTCACCTATTATTTTCATAAACTTGTAGGTAGCTTCTTCCCCTTTTCAGGATAGCTAGGTTTTGTAAGCCTAGCCATTCTAGGAAGTTGAGACAGGAGGATCATAAATTGAAGCCCAGCTCGGGTAACTGAGCAACTTAATGAGACCCTGCTTCAAAATAAATAAATAGGTAAACAGGGTTCTAGGGGCAGCTCTGTATAAAGGCCCTGGGCTCAGACCCAGTATTGTTCTCACTTTAGCAGCACACACATTAAAATGGGAACAACACAGACCCCAGTATCACAAAAAATATTTTTGATGGACACATAGTAATTGTACATATTTCTGGGGTATATGCTGGCATTTCAGTAATTATTTACCAAGTATAAAGTACACATTGATTAGATCAGGGTAATTGGCATATCTGTCATCTTATCGTTCAAAGTCCTCTTTTTTAGCTATTTGGCCATATTAAATTGTTACTGACCAAAGAGCCCACTGTGCTATAAAACATTAGAAGCAATTCCTGTCCTAGCACACGCTGTACTGGATAACAGTTTTGTCCCCTTTGGGTCTTCCACAGCCCTGATAGCCTCTAGTAAGCTCTGTTCTCTGCATCTGGGAGATCAGCTTTCTCTATGAACTGGATAGGGGCTTACATTTTTACTAATCCCTATGAAGTGTTTGTTTCAATTGATTTTTTAAATTTGTTTTTCTGCTTGGTGTTTCACTGGTTTTAGCTTTGATATTATTGTAGAACTCGAGTTGCTACAACAAAACAGCATAGATGAGACAGTTAATGAATACAGAAATGTACTTTCAAAATATATGGAGGCAGAGAATTACAAAATCAGAATGCTAGCAGTTTTGGTGTCCGGTGAAGGACTGCTTCCTGGTTCACAGGTGCCCTGAGTACTCTCCTGGCACAGGAGAATAAATGAACTCTCTGGGACCTCTGTTTGTAAGAGCACTGACCCCATTCAGGAGGGCACTGTTTCTGTTCCCTATGGGGTTATGTAATCAAGTTGGCCTTGAATGCACTATGTAGTCCAGATTCACCTCAAACTCTAGCTGATCCTTCTGCCCCAGCTCTTGAGTGCAAGGGTTATAGTGACATGTCATTACACCCAGCTCAAAGGCCTCACTTCCCAATACAGTCAGTTCTAAGATTGGATTTCAGCATAAAAAGTTTGAGGGAACACAGATTTTTAGACTGCAGTACATTTTATCATTTTCTCCTTAATTTAATTTGCACTTTTCTAGTTTCTTAAAGTGGAAATCCAGATCACTCATTGGAGACTCTGCTACCAGAAGCACTCCATGCTAAAATGTTTTCATTTAAGTACTGTTAGAGTTATAGTTCTGGCAGCTGGAATTTTCATTTTTGTTCAATTGAAAATGCTTCCTACTTTGTTTTCATTGCTTCTTTAACCAACAGTTACTTGGATCTGTAGCATGTAGCTTGCAAATATTTGTGTGTCTTTTAGAGACATTTTAGGTGCTAATTCCTAATTTTGTTGCTTTGCCATCAAGGAAAATATTTTGTATGGCTTCAGTTTTTTGATTTAATCATTGTTTTCAGATTCATTTAGAATATATTTCATTAATTCCAGTTTTGTAACAATGGTGATGCTCAAATCTACATAACATTGCTAATTTTCTATTACTTTTCTCTATCACTTATTAAGGAAAGGGTACTGAAATCTCAAGTAAAATGGGTATTTGTCTATTTCTTGTGGTTCTATTAATTTTTGCCTTATATTGTGAAGCTGCTGTTTGGTACATAAACATTAAGTATTGTGCATCTTTTTGATTAATTGAAACTTTAATCATGATGAGATGATTGAGTTTATTTCTGGAGTAGTTTTGATATGAAATCTATTTTTTTGTCATTAATAAAGCTTTTCCAGGGCCAGGGAGATAGCTCAGTAGAATAAGCCCTTGCCTGGCAAGTGTAGGGTCCTGAGTTCAATCCCCGGTACCACAAAACAAACAAACAAACAAAAAAACCCTGCATAAAGCCTTTCCTCCTCATCTTTCTTTTGTCCAAGGGTCAGTGTTGTATGTCTTTTTCCATTTTCTTAACCAATTTGTGCCTTTACATTGCAAAATATAGTTCTTAAGGTAACACATATCTGAATCTTACTTTTTTATCTAGTCTGATAATCTGCTTTTTTTTGAGGGAAGGGTCTACAGAGTGTTCAGGGTCTCACTACTGGATCAGAATCATAGCCCCAATCACTGGCTCAGCTCTCCCAGGAGGCGGTCCCTGCCTCTGCCTAAGCAGGCAATTTAGTCTGCTGAGCTATCTGGGCAGCCCTGAATTTCTCTTGATTTCAAATGGTACCAAGTACAGCCTGTTTCTCTGCATAAAGTCTATAAATTTTAGTTTCATCATAGATTTGTGAATATTTTATAGTTTTAAAATATAAGAGATAATTATCTACATATATTTTTACATTTTTAAAATATTTCTAGGCTATGTGACTCATTTGGCAGTTTTACAAATTCTGTCAATCAAAAAAATGCACATAAGTGGATCTGCATAGTTGTGGCCTTTGTTGCTCAAGGATCAGCTATAGTTAGATTGGTTTTTATTAGTACATGTTTTTAGAACACAATGATTGCATTCATCGTGGAAAGTTGATGTGTATACAATACACATGACAGGTTTTCTTTTAATCCCCATCCTCTCCCCTCTTCCCACCTCCATCTCTTGGATCTTTCTCTCCTGTATTTTTTGATACATGTTTATGGTACATAATGATCAAATGCCTTGTAAGGACATGGTACATGTACACAGCACATCACAGTTCATTTTTTTAAAATCTCATTTCTTTTCTCTTCCCTGACCCATCTTTCATTCCTTTCCCATATGCTAAAGATCTCGCTATTTTCTATTGTCTCACTTTTATTTTGTTGTTTATTTATAGTTTGGGTTTCTTTTTTTCTGTACTTTAAGGAAAGGTCTATAGAGTGTTTAGGGTCTCACTACTAAATCAGACTCATAGTGATGTGCCTGTTTGCAGCCTCCCAAGAGCTGGGATTACAGGGGTGCACCACCACACCCAGGCTCAACTGCCCACGCCAGCAGGGTGGAGCTGGCACAGCAGGCCCCTGAATCGAATCCCTCGCCCTTGTGCCCTTTTGCAGTTGCTTACTCCACTCACCTATTTGGCCAGCCCTTAGCTTATTTCCATAAGACAAACTATATGATATCTAAACATGTGAGTCTGATTTATTTCACTTGATCTTATCATCTCATGGTGCATCTGTTTTCCTACAAATGACTCAAGTTTTTCCTCTTTATGGAAGAGCAGTACAATACAGTGTGTAAATAACACATTGTCTTTATCCATCCATTCACTGATGGGCATATAGACAGACTGCTTCTAAGATCCAGCAATGGTTAATGGTGCTGCTATAATCGTGGGCATATGTATACCACTGTAACTGAGTCAAATGGAATTCCTGCTTTCATATTTTTGAATCTTCATACTTATCTCCAGTGTGTGTACCACTCTACATTCCCACCACAACAAAGCCTCACCAGCCTCACCACAGCTATATCAGCCTTTGTTATTATTTTATTTCTTCACAAGAGCCATTCTTTCTGAAGTGAGATGTAATCTCAGGGTTGTTTTAATTTGCATTTCTTGAATTGTCAGCATGTTAAATATTTTTTCATGTACTTATTGGACATTTGTACTTGTTCTGAGAAATTTATGTTCATTTCAGTTGCCAATTTTTGTTTGGGTCTTTTCATTTGAGGTGATAGGACTTTTGAGTTTTTTATATATCTTACATGCTAGTCCTTTGTTTGAAGAATAGCTGGAAAAAAATTTTCCCCATTCTATAGGTTGTCACTTCGCTCTCTTGGCTGTTTTCTTTGCTGTGCAGAAGTTTAACTTGGTATGATCCCATTAGTAGATTTTTGGCATTATTTCTTCTGTAGTTGGTGTTTTTTCAGAAGGTCTTTGACATATCCATAGGTCTTCACGAGTTTTATCTACTTAGGCTTACAGCAAGTTGTTTTTGATTTAATATTTAGATCTTTGACCTACTTTTATTTTAGTTTAGCACATGGTGAGAGATACAGGTCTAGGTTCAGTCTTCTGCATGTTCACAGCACTATTTGTTTACAAGATGATCTTTCCTGAAGCAAAAGTTTCTGACCCCTTTGTCCAAGATCAGGTAGCTGAGTGCACCTAGCGTAGTTTCTCCATCTTCAGATCTGCTCTACTGATCTACAAGACTTTTTTTCTGCAAATGTGATACTTCTTTCTGGTGGAACTGGGGATTGATCTCAGGCCCTTGCACTTGCCAGAAAAGTGCTTATTCCACTGAGCCATCTCCCTGGCCCAAATGTAATACTTTTTAAAACATCTTTTTTTTTCAGAACCTGAGTTAAAGGTCATTCTCGCTTTGTAGCATAACTTTAAAATTGTAGTTGTGATGCTTTCTGCATCTGCTTTTTCTATTCTAGGTCTTGTCTGGTTTCATATATTTTAGGATTTTCTATCATTCTGTGAGCAATGCTGTTGGTATTTAGACTGATGTTACTTTAAATCTGAATATCAGTTTTGGAAATATTACCATTTTGACTATAGTAACTCTGTCTATGTATGTACAGGATATTGTTCCATTTTGTGATGTATCCTTTAAATCTCATTTTTCAGAGTATTGAAGTTTGTATTGTAGAGATCTTTTAAATCCCTGGTTAATTCCTAAGTATTTAATTTTTCTTCATGTTATTGTAAAACCTGTCATTTTGCTTCTCAATGAGTTCATTATTGATATATAGGAATGCTGTATACCAATTTTCTATGTTGACTTTGAGCCTGCTATACTACTAAATTTGATTATTAATTCTAGAAGTCATTTCGTAGAAGTTTTTGTCTTCTGTTAGAACATCATGTCAACTTCAAGTATCAATAATTTAAATTCTTCCTTTATTATCCATATTCCTTTCTGTTTTTCTTGCCTGATTGCTCTAGCTAATGTTTCATGGTCTACATTTAACAGAAGTAATGATGCAGGATATCTGTGTCTTTGCTCTTTGTTTTAAAGGGAAAGCTTTCAGCTTCTCCCCACTTAACAGGATGTTGGTGGTTTCTCATAAATGACTAATATGAGATTGAGATGTCTTTCTATGTCTATTTTCTTTGGAGTTTTTAACATAAATGGATGATGGGTTTTGACAAAGGCTGTCACTCATCAGTTAAAACAATAATGGTATTTTAGTCCTTGTTTTTATTAATGAGATGTATTACTTTTTTTTTTTTTTTTTTTTTTTGTCTTTTTGAGGCAGGGTCTCACTATGCAGTTCAGGCTGGCCTTAAGCTCACTTTGTAGCTCAGGCTGGTCTTGAACTCACAACAATCTTCTTGCCTCAGCCTCCCACGTGCTGGGATTACAGGCATGTGCCACCATGCCCAGCTATATTACATTTATTGATTTGCATTTATTGAACTAATCTTGCATCCCTGGGATGAATCCTACTTGGTCATTATTTATGATCATTTCTATTTGTTGAGTGCTGATTGCCAGTATCTTGCTAAGGATTTTTGTGTCATTAAAGATTGTGACCTGTAGTTGTCTTTTCTGGCTAGGTCTTTTTCTGGCTTTGGAGTCAGAGTAATGCAGGTTTCCAGACATTATTCCTTTTCAATTTTATTAAAGAGGCTGAGAAATGTTGATGTTAGATTTTTGACAGTAAATACATTATTGAGACCTGGTATTTTCTTAGATGATAGATTTTTATTATTTCTTTAATTTTATTGCCTGATACTGGCTTACATAGGATTTTCATGGCTTCTTGGTTCAACTGCGGTAGTTCATAGGTATGTAGAAATCTGTCCTTTTTTTTGCTATTCATTTTATTAGAGTACAGGTTCTCCAAGTGATTACCAATGATCTTCTGTATTTTTGCAAAATCTGTAGTGATTTTGCTTTCTTAATTGCTAATTTCATTGATTTGTGTCTTTTCTTTCCATTTTTTGTAAGATTAGCCAGATTTTGTCAATTTTAGTTATATTTTCAAAGAACCATTCATTTAATTCACTGATTCTTTGTATTGTTTTTTAGTCACTTTCCTTATTTTCTGACCTAATTTTATATTTTCCACCCTTGTACTAGCTTTGGGTTTGGATTGTTCTTGTTTTTCTAGGACCTTCAGGTACATCACTAGTTTTTTGTTTGTGCTCTGGGCTTCTGGCGCAGGCAATTGCAGTAATAAATTTCCCTCTTATGACTGCTTTCATTATATTCCATAGGCTCTAGCACATTGTAGTTTCTTTGTTGTTTGATTCTAGGAACTAATTTGTTCTTTTCCTTTTTTTTCCGTGACCTATTGTTTATTCATGAAGATATGGTTCAATTTCCATTAGTTCACATAATTTAGTTCACATAAATAGAGTTTCTTTTGCTATTGCTATGTAGTTTCAGTGCACCATGATCTGATAATACTGATGGGATACTTTTGACTTTTCTGCATTTACTTAAGCATAAATTATGGGCTAACGTGTGGTCTATTTTGGAAAAGTCCCGTGTGTTGCTGTTAGGAATGTGTATTCTGTTTTTCGCTTGATCACTCTGCTAATATCGATCACACTTAATCTTAGACAAAAGGCCGAGATGTAATTGAATCTGTTTGTTAGAACGGTTGGTTCAAATCTGGTAGTTTCTGTTGGTTTTTTGTCTAGTTGATCTGTACATGACAGCGAGGTATTGAGAGCCCCCACTATAATGATAGTGGAGCTAGACATGGTGGCACATGTCTGTAACCCCAGCACTCAAGAGGCTGAGGTAGGAAGGTTATTGAGAATTCAAGATCAGCGTGGACTGCAAAGTGAACTGAAGACAAGCCTGAACTGCATAGCAAAACCCTATCTCAAAAGATAAAACAAAACAAATATAATCACAATGGTATTTATCTGATTTTGTATGTATATTAGTGTTAGTTCTACAAAGTTGGGCACCTTCAGTGTTTGGTGCATATATGTTTATAATTATTATCTCTTCCTGTTGAATTGTTTCCTCAACAGATATATAATGACTTTTTTTCTGCTCTTAGTTTTGGCTTGAAGTACCCTTTGTCTGAAATTAGGACACTATGCCTCTTTTTCTGGGTTTCTATTGCATTAAACATTGTTTGCCAGGCCAGAAAGATAGCTCAGCAGCATAACAGCCTGCATGGCAAGTACAACATCCTGAGTTCCATCCCTGGTATTGCAAAAAAAAAAAAAAGAACAACCACAACAAAACAGTGTGTGTGTGTGTGTGTGTGTGTGTGTGTGTGTGTGTGTGTGTATCT
>PVKA01001998.1:96604-133885 GCA_004027165.1 Ctenomys sociabilis | reverse complement strand
CTGTGCTTCTACATAATTCTATGAGAGGCAAGATCTGCACTAATGGTGGTTGGACAGGATATTATGTCGGCTTTTAGTGCTATGGTCATCCACTAGGTAAATAATTATTGAATCTTTGATATAATTCAGCTATAAAAAGACCTGTAAATATAATTTCATGTATGCACCTTGTACAGTACCAAAACGTTATGAAAACAGTTTGCAATGTATTAATTCATCGACTCTGTATGGTTAAGGTGTCTTGAAACTGTCTGATTGACATTTGTATTTTAATAAAATAAAAATAAATGGAAAAAAAAAAGTATGGTGCCTTCAAAATATGTGGTAGATACTTACATTAACAATCATTGCAGTAAGCCTGGTCATCAGATGTGCCCCAATGCTGTAGGTCACCTAGAATATCTAAACACAGTGCCATACAAGGGGTTCATTTTTTAAAATAACTGCTTCTCAGGTCCTTAAGTTCAAACAGCACAATTTAGAAGAAGGATTTTCCTCAGACTTAATAATCAATAAATACAAAAATATATATAACAGAGGACTGTTTAAGATAACAACTTGTGTATAGTGCCAGGTATACATGATACTGTTCATATCTATACATCTTTAAGAAATTAATATTCCTTGTGTTCATATCTGCCTGTGGAAGGTCTCCAATGATAATTTGTCCTTTCCAAGACAAAATGAAATAAAAATAAAATTTCTGTTGCTTTTGCTTCTCCACATTTTACCTTTGATATTTTTCTTTATTAATCCTTCCTAGCTCATAATGCAAATCTGTGAAATTATCTCTATCCATATTTATAAAAGAACTACTCTCAGGCAGTAGTGCTTTCTGTGCTATTATCTTGTTATCAGTTTCTTTCTTTCTTTCTTTCTTTCTTTCTTTCTTTCTTTCTTTCTTTCTTTCTTTCTTTCTTTCTTTCTTTCTTTCTTTCCGTACTAATGATTGAACTCAGGACCTTGCATTTGCCAGACATGCTTATGCTACTGAGCTATCTCCTCGCCCCCACTATCAGTTTTGGTGGATTATAGACTCCCAGTTTGTAAGGATCATGTTTTACTCAGAGTTTAGTAATGAAGAAGCAGTGATACTAATTAAGGCAGATAACTCACCCACAACCACACACTTGATAAAGGAAAGTGAGATTAGAATTCTAGCAATAGAATGATTGTGCTGTCATTCTTCAGCTAGAATACTTTGTGGGAATCTGAGTGTTAGCGCCAGTGAGATAGCTCAGTGGACTAAGTGTCTGCTTAGGCAAGCACAGAGACCAGGGTTTGACCTCTGGTAGCACATGCTTCTCTGGCCTCACCCCTGAGCTCACTGACCCAGCCACTGAGACTGAGTGTGGTACATACCTGTAATCCCAGCACTGGGGAGGCTGAAAACAGGAACATCACCATGAGTCTGAGCTGCATAGTGAGACCCTATACCGAATACATGAAAAAAAGAGAAAGAAATATTGAATCTGAGTGTTGTTCAGCCATAAAGGTAAAAATCTAAGGCTGGAAACTTAGTAATTCATTGCCATGAGGCTCTCATCTCAGGATGCAATATTTAAAGTCAGGAATTTGCTCCAAGGCACGTGGCAAACTGAAGGCTAATGTGACTTTTAGAGCCCCAAAGTTGTGGCCAACGCTAAGAAGCAAAATGCCTAAATTGATCAGGACAGAGACCAAGGAAGGTGGAAATGCTGGACTCGATGTGTTACATTCACAGCACGGAAAAGCCACCAGAAGGTTGTGTTCTGTAGACCTAACTTCTGAGCAGTTACTGTAATGGTCAGTAAGGTTGAAGGACACTCGCTGGGTTTTGTTTTTGCTACACATGGCATTATATCGATGGATAGTACAATTTTTTAACTTGGTTTTTAGCCTGCTGCTGACCAGCAGATGGGTCCAGGAGAATGAGCTACAGACTGCAGACTGCTGCAGGCTCTATTAGAAGAGGCTCTGGTCACAGCTGTGGTGCCTAACAGGGCAGCAAAGCAAAGGCACACTGTTGTTGAGGAAGTCATTTGTGTGTTAATACTTTCTCGCTCTTTGTTCCCTTATTTAGTATAAGGTCTACAGCGTTTACAGGGTCTCATTACACAGATTGGACTTGTAGTGATCCTCCTGTTTTCAGCCTCCCAAGTGTTGGGATTACAGGGCATGGCATTACCACCACACCTAGCCTCAATAGCTGTCACAGTGCACCCTGGGGGCGGAGTCAGCATGGCAGGCCTGGTATCAGACCCCAGCCAATGTGCTCTGTTTAAGCAGGCACTTTACTCGGCTGAGCTATCTGGCTGGCCCAATTTTCTCTGTGTTAATAGTTTAAGGCAGAGAACTCAAGGAGACAATGTTATGTCTTCTGGAATGGCCAGCATCGCTATCCCTGTGATTGGCACCTTCCTTTGTAACAGCTGGACACTAGAAGTGAAATTGGTTAGCGGATGCCCGTCCTTCCTGGGAAGCCACGCGGTTCATCCTCAGAAGAACGTAAACCTCTCGTGCTCTTGCAGAGATCAGAGCTGGGTGTGACAGCAGACGTCGACCTTGGAGAGAGGTGAGAGATGGCCTGACCTGTGTGGGTCTCAGTCCACAGCCACGCGGCTGCAGATGGCCTCACGACCCTCCTCCTCCTCCTCCTCCTCCTCCTCCTCCTCCTCCTCCTCGGAGTTTCCTCAAATGGAAGTATTCCTGGAGTTCACCAAGACACGCTCTCCTTCCATGGTGCAGCACACACATGCACCTCCCTGAGCTGCAACTGGAAGCGCTGTCGCAGGTGGAGGCCCGGATGCTTTACCTGAGTCTGCAGGTAAAAACCCAGAGCGCGCTGCCTGCTCCACATGCTGGTGGACAGGAGGAGACAGAGCAGGAGTGGTCCTGAGAGGTGCAGGGCCTCGTGGCTGGGGCTCTTCCTAGGTGGCTCCCCTAGGGGGGCCCTGTGGAATGCTCCTAGGATCCCACAATGTTCTCTGACTCTTCTGCCTGAAGTTGCCTCCTCATGGGAGACGTGAGTTATGGTGTGACTGCCCTCCCTGCCCTAAGTGTGCTGCATGGGTTTGCTTCAGACATTTCCTGCAGGTACGGTCACAGGCTGGAGTCTCTTGCGGGGACCTTAATGGAAGAGGAGGAAGGCAACTTTCATTGTGCTGTGGCTTGTTCTGTTCATGAAGGAGCACTTGCATGAGATGGGCTTGTCTTGGTGTCTGAGCTGGACAGAAAGGACAGAACTTGCTATTGAAAGCCATCTCCTTCAGTGCCGATAATGCTGGAGAACTTTGGTCAGCATTGGAAACTCCACTGCGTGGATTGGACTTCTGCTCACCGAACATTCCAATAGCTGCTAGATACATAGACACAGGAAACAACAGAGGAGTGTCTCCGAAGAGTCTCGGTTCTCCTGGGCACAGGCTGTGTCATGGCTGGTGCTCCAGCTGGGGGAAGACCAGCCCCCGAAATCGCCACAGAAGATGGGCTTTCATAGCACATAGCTTCCCCTCTGAAGAGTGAAATAGTCTGAATCTGCAGGCTGAAGAATGGGTAAATGCACATACATGGTCAGAAAACAAAATTTCTAACAGTGAGAGACACAGATGTAAAGGAATTCAGGGCCCAGTGGGTCCCAGAATCTCGGGGACAAACCTTCTCCTCATTTCAGGGCTGCAGTGGCTTTGACACCCTCCGTGAGCCTCTCAGAGCAGTGGCTGGCACCTCAGGGATCCTGTCCAGACACTCCACATGTACATCCATGTGTGAAGTCAGGATTCCCATTTTCCCTCTCACGCAGCACCCCCTTGGCATAAACTGGCAGTAATGGGGCTGCAGGGAAGGAGAGGCGGCCACAGAGGTGGCCTGCTGTGACCCCTGATGGAGTGCATTCTTAGGTTATAGAATAAAGTATTCTCTGAGTTCAGAAGATGCTAGGAAGAAGACAGAAGCATCCAGTTCTACCCAGAAAAAGATTTGAAAAACTTGGCATCATCTATCTTTCCCACCTAGTTAGCTGTGCTAGGGACAGCGCCTGGAATTTTGCCAAAATATTCCAGGAAAATAATCAAATCATGGACTATTGTGTATGTGGCAACCATAATCTCACAAGCAGACTATTTTGGGGAAAATAGACTTACCTCTAGCAGCTTCCAGGAAGGACTTTCAGGAAGCTTCGTGGGGAGCATTTCTGACCACTCAATACAGTGTTTCACAACAGTTTTCCCACTAAAAACTCTCAAATGCAGGACATGTGGCCTAGATATGTTCAGGTTTTATATACCTCTATACTATGTCAACCACAGGCCAAGGAAACCAATGTGACTTTCCGAAGGAGAACACTCACTAGCTATGGGCACAAAGGAGCCCAGGCTGAGCCAGACTGGGAGCCAGCCCAGCCTGCACTTGGTACCCATCCTCTGAGGGTGAGAGCCCAAGGAACCCCACCCCTGACGTCAGCCTCCTCATACAAAAGTGAGTGGGGCCACCTGGGCCAACACTCAAGGGAGACATTTCTTTCTGTGTCTTTCCTTTCCTCCTATTTCTGCCCTAATACGAATGCTAATCTTCACACCCACCAACTGTTCTGACCAGTTCGATGATTGGGACAAATGTGAAGCTGGAAAATACTGCTAGTCCTTACCACATCCCAAAACACCGCTACAGTGAAGCACAGCAATCTTGAAGAAAGATCACTGTCATTCCTTCCCACCACTTAATATTTCATTTTGTCAGTCCATGACTAGCACGTTAAGCTTACTCTCCCTGAAGTGGCCGGTGTACACATGTAGCTTAGCTCTGCTCTTTCATGGTCCTCTTCCGCTCCCCACCATGGCCCTCTCTGTTGCTGTCATCTTTGCCCATTTTCATTATCATCATTGCCGAGATTATTTTTAATTCATGTTTTGGACCTATGCTGTTTCCACTCATGTGGTATTTGGCATATAAAACAATACTCCTGAAGCCCTTTAACTCACCCTTGATCCCTGGACCCCTTCCCACTAGCAAAAGATCATCTAGCTCCACCCTGTCAGTCTTTTATTGCACTTTATTTGTGATTGGCCTAGCTCCAGTGAAATGCCACACAGCATTGAAGCTTCAGTGTCTGATTTATTTCATCTAAAATTAGGTTTTCCAGGTGTACCCAAGGTCTGCAATGTAGCTTTACAGTGGAGTCATATTCGGTTATATGATTCAGTAGAAATATCTCATTCTCATGATCCATTCTTCTATTGTTGGGCAGTAGGCTGATCGAGCACTTAGCTATAATGAATTGTGTCACTATACATGTTGTGCTGTGCCTTGTACCCAGAGGGGTCCCCCAAGGCTCCAAAAAGTCATAGGTGAGGCTTTTTCACACACCTCCACCTCATGGATCTAGACTGTGTGAAACTAGAATCAAGGGAGTGTGTGATTACTAAATTAGTCCAACGATTGGTTTGGGACAAAGGTGCTGCTGTTGCTCTTTATTTTTTAAGATTTATTTATGTATTTATGTATTTATTTATGTATTTAATACAGGGTCTCATTATGAAGCTTGGACTCATAATGATCTTCCTGTCTCAGAGTCCTCAGTCTTGGGATTACAGACAATCCCACCACACCTGGTTTCCATGGCCAACTGTGTGCAGGACCAGGGTGTGCCAGGCAGGCGCTTTGGCTGCTGAGTCATCTCCCCAGCCTGTCTTGCTTCTTGCTTGCCACTGGCTTCCTTCCTTCTGTTCTGCTTTACCATCTGCTGTTTCCCTGCAATTCCCCTTTGCCAGGTCATCCTGTCTTGGGGCCCGCTGACTACAGAAAGAAACCTCTGTGAACTATGAGCCAAAATGAGCCTTCCTCCTCTAAGGAGGGCTCTTGGCTCTGTTGTCCCAGCAGCAAGAAAGTAACGAAGACTCATTTGCATACATGTCCTGCTCTAACGTGACATCTTCAGCTCTTCGGGGAAAAAACATAAATGGGGGACAGCTGGGTCAAATTGAATGCACAATTCTAATTTCTTTGAGAAATATTCATACTAACTGAGGTAGTTGTTGTACTAATTTATATTCCCACTAACAAAGCAGGAAAGTTATTTTTTTACTGCACTCAGGGTAGCACTTGTTATCATTTGATTTCTTAATGGTTGCCATTCTTTCCATTCTATTCATGTTTTTCAAATTTGCAATCATTTAATGACCGGATATGTTAAACATCTTTCATATATTCACTAAGCATTTGTACTTCTTCTATGAGATCTCTATTCATTGCTTTTCCTCATTTTTTCATCAGGACCTTGGTTTTGTGAGGCCTAATTTTTTGAGCTCTTCATATATTCTAAACATTACTCCTTCAAGGAATAATCAGCAAAAGATTTTTGCCCATTCTTTTCATTGTCTCTTCACTCTATTGTTTTATTTGCTGTGCAGAACCTTTTTTATTTTTTAAAGAGAGTAAAAGTAATTTTTAGAAACCCATTAGAAACAATACAGAATTTTGCTAAACAAAATAATAGAAATTCAACAATGACTGCTATATTGCATTTTCTGTCTTCGAATTAGTCATTCAGAGTATCAGATATAAGCCTGCAAAACTGGTCAAAAAGAGTTATAGAAACTTAAAAAGGAAAATAAGAAACATGAACCATTCACTGCTTCTTTCAATAGGCCAACAGCAGAAATCAGCAGTATAGTTATCTAAGCTGTCCTGTATATACACATAAATACATCTTTTTCCTTCCTTTTTCCTTTTGTTACATACTTTTTCTCATTCCAGTTGTTCATTCCCCTTGAACTGATTCTTTCCTTTTCATAATATGTACTGTATTTTTCAGCTTTTGTTTATTCTTTCACATTTTTACACTAATGAGACAACAAGATGTTCACATATGTGTGTCTGATTTATTTCAGTTATGACTATGGTTGACCTTATTACTGACTGTAGAAGGAGGGCTTTCAATTTTTTCCTGTTTCTTCTTTAATAGAAAAAAAAATTAAGATGAATTTCCTTACAAAATTATGGGAGAATGACAATAGTTAATAGTATGTATTGTTTTTTTAAGTAGTTATTCGAAGTGCACTGTATGAGAATTAAATTTTTCTCCAATCAATATTAGCACAAAATTTCCTTTTGAATAAACCAAAAATGCTAATGACATAGAAGACTTGCTTTTATTTTCTTTTTCCTTTCTGTCCTTTCTCCATCCTCCAATTCTAGTTCATTATTTCTCTTTGAAAATCTTCTTTTCTAATTTTACAATATATATTGTACATTTTAGACCTTATTTACAGTTTTAGTTTCTCATGACAGGGAAGAAATATTCTGCTTACACATGTAAGTCATTTATGTCACTTATGAGTATGGCCTCAAACTGTATCCATTTACCTATAAAAGTCTTAAGTTCATCCCTCTTTATGGCTGAGTTATACTCCATTATATAAAAGTAACATATCTTTTTTATTTATTCCTCAATGTACAACACTTGTGTTGTTTCCATTATTTATCTATCATAATTTGTACTGCTATAAACATGGGTGGATGTATATTAATGTGGTGTGATGTTTTCAATTTTTCTGTGATGATACCCAGAAATTGCTGAGTTAAATTGAACATCTCATCCCAACTTTTTGAGGTATCTACATACTGATTTTCATAGTAGTTGCTCCAGTATGTACTCTCTAGCCATGGAGAGGGGTTCTGTTTTCCCCACAGCACTTCCTGTATTTTTTTGGTTGCTCTCTTGATGATAGCCCTTACTCTCTAGTCTTAGATGGAATCTCAGCATTGCTCTAATGTCATTACTTGAAGGACTTGTGATCTTGAACATTTTTCACACATTTATTGGGCATTTGTGAGGAATTTCAAACACTAAAGTAAAACAATCTCCAACCTAGATTGATGCAACCTTCAAATTTGATGGAGAAGTAAGATTACTTCCATGACAAACAGCACCTAAGGAAATTCATGGCCACGAAGCCAGCTTTTCAGAATGCTCTGAATCATATATTCAAAAGTCAAAATGAAGACCACAACCACAAGAAATTTAATAGAAAGAAACCACCAGGTAAGGCAAGCATTAACAAGAGGGAAAAGACATGGAACCAGCAACAAGAAAATAATATTAGAAAGAGGCCCATACATATCTCTTATAACCATCAATGTAGATGGCCTGAATTAAGACAAACAGATTGGTACAATGAATCAAGAAGCAAGATCCAACAATATGTTGCATTCAAGAAATCCAAAAATGGCATAGTGAGACCCTGTCTCAAAAAGACAAAAAAACGAGAAAAGAAATCCAAAAGGAAATGCACAGACTGAAAGTCAAAGGATCAAAAATAATACTCCATGCCACAATAACCCAGAAAAAGGAGGAGTAACTATTCTATTTGCAGTCAACATGAAAGTTAAGCCAAGGCTGATCAAAAGAGATGAAGATGTTCACTACATTCTTGTTGGTGGAATACTCCAAGAAGAAGAGATAAAAACCTTGTACAACAAATAACCACTAAGAAAACAATATAAATGTATTAATTATTGAATCTGTTCAACTAATTTGATTGGAAACTGTCTCATTGCTATTTGTTCTTCAGTAAAATTATGAAAAAAACCATGCAATCCACAAAAATCATAAATATATATGCACCAAATACTTGTGCACCAAACTGCACAAAACACATATCAACCAACATGAAAAATCAAATTAGCACCAACAGTTGTAATGAAGGACCTTAATACCTCATTTCAAAATTAGTTCAGATAGACAAAATTCAACAAATATCATAGTTAAAACAAATCTGTGAACAAATGGGTGTAGTAGATGTCTACAGAGTGTTCTACCTCACGGTATCAGAATACACATTATTCTCAGTTATACAGGAGATATTCTCTGGAATAGATGTGTCTACATATTAGCTTACAGAACATGCTTATGGAAATGCAAAGGAATTGAAATTACTCCATGCATTTTATTAAACTATAGTGCAGTGAAAGTGGAGTTCAACAGCCACCGAAACTGTAAAAATTATATAAGCAAATGAAAATTGAATAGCATCCTCCTGAACAAGCAGTGAACAATAGAGGACATTAAAGAAGTGATTAAATAGCATCTAGAATTAAAGGAAATGTCAATACAACATGTCAGAACTCATGGGATGCGATGAAGCTATAGTATGAGGGAAATTTACAGCAGTAGCTTCTCACACCAGGAAAACAGTTGTTCCACTTAATGTTGAACCCTCAACTCCAAGAAAAGGAAAAACAAATCAAACCCAAATCTCACACAAGAGGAAAAATCATAAAGATCACAGCAAAAACTAATATAATTGAGTCTAAGAAAAGAGTGCAAAGAAACAATAAATCCACATTTAATATGAAGTTGTGCACTGGTTTATCATAAACGTCCTATGAGATTCAGGTATAGCCTGTATACATCTGCATTTTTCAAGGTTTCTATTATGATGGGAGCTGAGTTCTGCCCAAGCCTTTTCTTCACCCACTGATACGGTCCTGTGGCTCCATCCCCCTGTCTGTCCTGGTGGCATACTGTATGCATGGCATGATACTAGCCATCCCTTCAACCCTAGCGTGAAACCTATCTGGTGATAACGTGTTTGCCTCTTCATGCTGTTTCATTCTACTTGCTAATATCTTGTTGGGGATTTTTGAACCTATTTATGTTTATTAAGGAGACTGGTGCACACTTTCTTTTCCAGTTGATCTTTGTCTGGTTAAGAGATCAGAGTGATATTAGTTTCTAACATGGAGTTCACACGCACTCTTTCAAATTATTTTTTGAAGAGTTAGAGAAGTATTGAAGATATAGTGTATTTAAAGATTTTGTGGAATTCAACAGTGAATTTGTCAGGTCCTCGACTTTTTTTATAGTTTGTAGAGTTTGTTGTTGTTGTTTACTTTGCTTTAATATAATTCCTTGTTTTGGGGTTTTTCAATGTCTTTATGTCATTTTTATTTAGTTTTAGTAACTTTTGTGAGTCTACAAATCTGTCCATTTCTTCAAGATTTTCCAATCTACCAAAATGCAAATTTTTATAGTTGCTACTATCTTCATATATTTCTATTTTGAAAGTTTTGTATATGGTTATTGTTAATATATATGAATTAATGTTAGAACACAAAAGATAGATATGCATAATAATAAAGAACAATAACAAATAGTATATAATGTCATTATTACATATAAAATTTTTGTATATGTATTTCACTTGAGTACAAGTAAACATCCTTTTCATGACTAGCCTGACAGCTCAGTGAACTAAAGTGCTGCTTAGGCAGAGCACAGTGGCTGGGGTTTGATTCCTGGTATATGGTACTGGTGCCACCCTAACAGTGGGCTGAGATTGCAATTGAGACTGGGCATGGTGGCATGCGCCTGTAATCCCAGCGCTTGGAAGGCTGTAAACAGAAAAACCACCTTGAGTCCTATCTATGTAGTGAGAACTTACAATCCTGTAGATCCTGTACTAAGTACAGAAAAGAAAAAAAAAAGAAAAGAAAAAATTCCTTTTCAGAGATAACTTTATGACTACTTTATATTCAGTTATATACAAATTTCCTATTTATTGTTATTTGTTTTAATTTATTCTTTTTTCTGTCAGTCAAACTTATGTGATCATCTAGAAGAAAAAATCTTTCTCATATACAATATACTTCATGAGTTTTTACAAAAGAGAAATCATATTCAAGAGAGAATGTTTTCATATTTTTAATATTACTTTAAAACTCTTGGGAATAACATAAATTAAGGAAAGGCCTATAGGTTCATCAGGAGACAAATAGTTAAGGAAAATAAATTTGCCCATAATAAAAACTACTTTTCCCCAAAACAAAATGAGTCATTTGTAGGAAAATAGATGCTCCTTGAAAGCAGGCTACGAAGTGAAATAAAGCAGACACATGGATTAATATCACATGGCTAAGCACACAAAAGAATCCCAAATTATAGATAAGAGCAAAGTAAAAGTTAAATAATGGGAAGGAGGGAAATAGCTCTTTCTCAAGTGGGGAGGAGACACAGAGATGGAAGGAAAAGGGAGGGAAGAAAGGGAAAAGGCTCATGGGAAGGAATTAAGCCGCATGTGCATGAGCAGGTACGGATGCCTCACTAGAACTGTAAACATTCATGGACTGCAAGCATGCACTAGGTAAAAAAGCAAATGTACATAGTGATATAGGAACATTCTGCTTGTGTCTAATTTTAATTGGATTGCACTGACTTCTATGGAAACAATGAATGTTTCGTACAGCAAGGCTTACGATACAATGTGTTGGGTTCCTCTTCACTTGTTGCCTCTTTTCCTGGAGTCTTACATCGCAGGCCTCAGAAAGTGAATGTAAAGTATAGAGCACAAGTGGGAATAAATTAGCCATTCATCACTCAGAAAATAGCGAAGAGGACTTATCGTAAGCTAGAAGTTTAAGTAAAGGAGATGAGGAGTAAGAATGGTAAGTGGAAGGCTTAGGATGTAAGCAGTGAGATATAACAAGCAAATAAGAAGCAGTCTAGAAATTTTAAAGAGAGATCACTCTAGGAGGCAACAGCAATGAGTGTTTCCTTTTGTCTGTCTGTTTCCACTTAGGAGCTGTTGTCCCACAGGAAACAACAGAGAGGCAATGTAACTGAAATCTGTCCTTGTCCATAACCATGAATATAGACAAAATAAAAAAATAGCATTTGAACATCTGTGATTTTTAAAATCCTTTATGTTCTCAGTTCAAATTGTAGTTTTTGCAGATAAAATACTCAGGCTAATCATTGCTTCACAGCGTAGCAGCCAGGCACAGTGGACTCTGCTCGTCATCTGCACACTCAGGAGGATGAAGCAGAGGGTCGCCGTGAGTGTGAGACCAGCCTGCACTACAAAGCAGGACACTGTCTCAAAAAAAAAAAAAGAAACAAAATTAAACAAAGTACAAAAACACCAAAGGAAAAAAAAAACAAAGAACCCCAAAACGTGTGTAGCAGCTGCTGATGTTCCTAAGTGCTATTGTTTACTGAACATACGATCTGTAAAAAAATTCTTCTCAAAATATCTTGGTGACTATCAATATAAATGTTTTTTTGTACATTATGTTTTTATAGCATAACTGGGGAAAAGAGGCCACAGCCTCATTAGCATGGAAAATCTGTGTCCTTCAGGTTATAGATGGCTTTCTAACGGAAAGGGAAACACTTGTGTGTTCCATCATCAGGTCCACTTATCAATGAGTCCAGTAGCCACAGCAACCGCTAGCATTACACACTGTGTGTGACCATAAAAAAAGCAATTTTGGCTTCACAAAGGAGCCTCCATGAAAAAGTGAGTGGCATGGACTGGCGAAATAGCTCAACAGTCTAAAGCGCCTGTTTAGGCAAACTTAGGCAAGTGCACAGGGACTGTGGTTTGATCCCTGGAACTACATGCTATGCCAGCTTTGTCCCCAGGGTGGGCTGAGCTGGCCACACACACACACCAAGTGGGTAGCCAATATACACTAAGATCACTTGACTGAAGACTGAAGGGTCCATAATTAATTTTCCTTATTCAATGTTAGTTGCAGTTCACAAAATACCTGTTTTAAATACATAGGTTAGTACTGATATCTAGTTTAACGTAGAAAACAATGAACTCACAAAAGCCCTGTCCTACATAACACCCTGTTCTGGAGCCATAAGTAACCCATTAGCCGGAAGTATAGTTCCACAGCCTTCTCCCTGACGTGATGTAGTTGCCAGAAATCTCTCAGAGTACCTTACCTCTCCTGAGATGAAATCCCAAATGAATCTCTGTGTTGTGGAAAGGCATCTGAAATTTCAATTCTGTCATCACAGGGAGAAATCAGAATACAAATTGAATTACTGAATACTAACCTCTGTATGTCAATTTGTTTTCATTGAGTAAAGGACCGTAATAAGCATTTCCGAAGCACTTAGACTTGAAAACTATTCCTTGCATTATTTAGAGGATTCTCGAGTGTCTAAATTCAGTTTCGAACAGCATACTTCGCATTTCCCAGAAGGTAGAATACACTTATCTGCACACTGAGGAGGTTGAGCTATGGATATTTTAATCAGAAAGCTGTGACATTTGCATTTAAAATTTACTCTAATAGAAAGGAGAAATGATTATTAGTTCTCATGACCAGGTATAAAAAAACACTATCTAATAATACTAAAAGTTATGATTGTCTTAGAGATTTCTAATATATTTTAAAAGTTGAAAATAAATGAGTTTTCTTATGTATAGGAAGTTTATTGGTGTGTTTATAAACTATTTTCACAAATTTTTGGCCATTTCATAAATTACAAATGCTATCTTCCAGGAACTGTAGAATTTTATGGTGTTCGTTAGCATTATATAGAAGTAGAATTGATCACAATTGTAGTTTTTGCTTCATAGATATATTGAGACTTAAGAACAGTTTCAGAACCACAGAAACACTTCAGAGACGATACAGATACATAAGATCTCTCCTCTTACGTATCTGTCACATTACTGAGGCATGCTTATCGTGAATGACGTGGAATAGAAATCATGTTGCAGTAGTAATAGAGCCAGGTTTCCTTAGGTTTTGCTGACATGCTTCTTCTGATTAGGACTCTGTTCAGCACACTGCATTTCACTTGATACCACATCTCCTGTAAGCCCCTCTTGACCATCTCAATCAATCTTCCAATTCTGATGACCCTGATAATTTTGAGGAGTATCAGTCAAGTGTTTTGACATGATTTTTTTTTTTTTCATTTGTGTGTGTGGTACAGGGTTTCGCTATGCAGATCAGACTCATGGTGATCTTCCTGTTTTCAGCCTCCCCAGCTCTGGGATTACAGGCGTGCGCCACCACACCCAGTCTCAGTCTCCGTTTCAGTGCCCCTGGGGGCAGGGCCAACATGGCACCAAGTATTTTGTAGAATGTCTAAGTCAGAATTTATCTGATTTTCCATACTATTAAAATGAAGTTAAGCCCATGTGTCAGGGTGAGCACAGAGACATCCTGTCAAGGGACACCTCAGTCTCAGTGACAATCAGGGCAAGATTCTCCAGAGAATAATTATACTATTGGGGAAGAGTAATGCTTAGCAATTGGAATATTTACATCAGACTCTGAGCACCTCCTCTCCATTGCTGCAGGCCTAGTGGACAGCAATGGCAAATTTTGTTATAGGAACCAAGGGACATCTTCAGGGACTCCAGTCAGTCCTTGGAAAATGAATTTATCCCCAACATGGGATCCATGAGCTCCCACCTCCTTTACTTTCAGGCTTCAATTTCCTGTGAATCTGGAGAAAGCAATTTCATATTGATACTAGTTTTCACACATACTGTTGCTATGACTTACCCCTATCAATGTTAACTATGATCACATGGATTGAGGTGGTGTCTGTCAGGTTTTTTCACTCTGTATCTCCTTTCCTTTACTGTGGGTTTTGGAAGTCACTATATTCAATTCACAATTAAGGGTTAGATAGTGATTATCCATCTTATAAAAAACAATCGACAAAAATTTTACTTGAGCTTAGTGCATGGTGATAGACATAGGTCTACTTTTGGTCTTCAGTATGTGGAAAGCCAGTTTTTCCCACACTATTTGTTAAGGAAGGCTGTCTTTCTTCCAGTGAACATGTTTGGCTCCTTCATCAAGATAAGATGGCTGAGTGTGTTTGCAGTTGTGTTTACATCTTTTAATCTGTTCCACTAACACGCAGGCCTGATTTTACCAGTACTGTGTTGATTCTATCACAGGATCTTTGTTGTATAATTTCATATCAGGGATCGTGGTACCCCCTCACTTCACTTGTCCAGAATTGCCTTTGCTGTCCTAGGTCTCTACTGTTTCCAAAAGAATTTTAGGAATTTTTTTCCATATCTGTGTGGAATGTTACTGGTACTATGATTGGAGTTGAATTAAACCCACATAACAATTTTGGGAGTATATCCTCTTTCTTTCTTTCTTTCTTTCTTTCTTTCTTTCTTTCTTTCTTTCTTTCTTTCTTTCTTTCTTTCAATGCATTTAGGACAGGGTCTACAGAGTCTCACTATGTAAACTGGATTTGTAGTGATTCCCCTGTTTTCAGACTCCCCAGCTCTGGGATTACAGGCTCGTGCCACCACGTCCAGTCTCCATCACTGTCTCAGCGCACCCTGGAGATGGGGCTGGCACGGCACGCTGTGGATCAAAGCCCTGCTGCTACACTCTGCCCAAGGAGG
Organism: Ctenomys sociabilis; assembly: GCA_004027165.1. Classification (NCBI taxonomy): domain Eukaryota; kingdom Metazoa; phylum Chordata; class Mammalia; order Rodentia; family Ctenomyidae; genus Ctenomys; species Ctenomys sociabilis. The sequence goes on along the minus strand of PVKA01001998.1, from coordinate 118,721 downwards.
TGGTTTAGTCCACTGAGCTAACTGTCCAGCCCCCCAAACCTTGGGAATTATTCTTTTTTTTTTTTTTTTTTTGGCTGGCTCAGGCTGCCTTAAGGGAAGGTCTAGTGTGGCATGTAGTGCTGGGGATTGAACTGAAGTCCCTTGCCCCTGACTGATTTAGCTCACAAGGCTCTTTAGACCACTGAGCTAACTCACCAACCCCCTACAGGTCCCTTTTCATTGTGTTGGGTCTTCCTATGCATAAGACAGGGATATTTTTTACATTTTCTGATACCCTCTTTGATCTTTTTCAGAGCACTGTAATTTTCATTGTAAGACTGATTTGTAAGTATTGCATTTCTTGATTCTATTGTGAAGCGTATTCTTTGCTAATGCCTTTATCAGTGAATTTATTTTTTGTGTACAGGAATGCTGTAGATTTTTTGAGTGTTACTTGTATCTAGCTACAGATTTCATTATGAAGTCTTCAAATGTTTTGGGGAGTTTTTGGGATTTTTTAATGTAAAGTATCATGTCATCTGCAAATAATTATAATTTAACTTCCTCCTTTCCTATCTTCATTCCTTTTATTTCTTTCTTTTGTATCATTGCTCCAGGTAATGTTTTGAGAACTATATTAAATAGGGCTGGTGATAGTGGTAGTCATTGTCTTGCTCTTGATTTTAGAGTGAAAGCTTTCAAGTTTTAATCACTTAGTCTGCTGTGAGCTGTGGGTTTGTCATAGACAGCTTTAATCAGATTGAGGAAAAGGCCATTTGTTCCAATTCTCTGCAGAGTTTTTGTTGTGAATAAGTATTGGGCTTTTTGGAATGCTTTCTCTGCACCTATTGAGAGGATCACATGGTTTTGTCTTTGGCTCTGCTGATTTAGTGTATTACAGTTATCGATTTGTGATTGTTGAATCATCTTGGCATTCCTGGGATGAATCATACCTGGCCATTATATATATGATTCTTGATGATTTGCTGCATTCTGTTTGCCAGTATCTTATTAAGGATTTTTGCATTTATGTTCACTAGGAAGACTGGCCTGTAGTTTCTTTTTCTGGTTAGGGCTACTGTACTTTTGGTATCAGGGAAAAACTTGCTTCCAGTAATAATTTTACAGGTATTGATTCAATTTCTTTAAAGAGTTTAAACATTGGTGATATTAGTTCTTCTTTAAGATTTTTGTAGAAGCCATCAGGACCTGGGCTTTTCTTTACTGGTAAATTTAAAATTACATTTTCAGTTTCATTGACTAGCATTGGATTATTTAGAATTTTTATATCTTCTTTATGTAGTTCTGGCAGCGTATATATGCCTAGGAACCTGTCCATGTTCTTCTGCATTCTCCATCTTATTGGAGCACATGTTCTCAAAGCGGGTGATCTGAATGTCTGCAGCATCCCTGTGACTGCCCCTTCTACTCCTAATGGCTTGAAACTGGGTCTTTTCTCTCCTCTTTGTTATGTGGTAGGCTAGGAGTCACCAATTTTATTCAGTCCTTCAAAGAACAGTTTTTTCAGTTCATTTATTCTTTGTGTTTTTTTTTTTAAATCTCAGTTAATTCTGCCCTGATCTTTATAATTTACTCCCTTGCTCAAGATCTGGGTTTGATTTGTTCTTTCTATAGACATTTGAGGTTGAATACTAGGTTCTTTATCTGAACCCGTTGTGTTTTCCTGATATGAGAATCATTAGAAATTTCTCTTGTATGACTACTTTTATTATGTTCCACAAGACCCATGTCAGCACCATGCACTAAACTAGTCAAAATAGACCAAAGATCTAAATATTAAGAATAAATACTAAATGCACTGGAAGAGAAATTAGGTAGAAATCTTCAACATATATGTGTAGGCATAGAGTCCATAAATGCAGGAAACATCTCAAAATATCATCTGGGATTTCATCTTATTAAACAGCTTTTGTACATCAAAAGAAATCAGCAAAGAATGAAAAGACAAACCAGAGAGTGGGAAAAATATTTAACCAATTGTCCTTCAGACAAAGGACTTCTATAGAGCAAATAAAGAATTGGAAAAAAATCCAACTTCCCAAATTCCCAGGCTCAAACTAACAATGGACATACAAGATGAATACTTGCTTCTTAGGTCAAGAAATAGAAATAAGTATATGAAAAAAAGTGTTCAACATCATTTGTTTTTATAGAGAAGCAAATCAAAATAATATTGAGGTACAATCTCACACCAGAAAAAAAAGTTATCATCATGAAATCAATAAATAACCAATGCTGGAGGGGCTGTAGAGAAAAAGAAACACTTCTCCATTATTAGTGGGAGTGCAAATCAGTGTGGAGATTCCCCAGAAAACTGAGATTACAAGTGCCATTCAAGGCAGCTGTTCCCTTCCTGGGTATTTTTCCACAGCTGAAAACATCACACCACAACAATACATGGACATCCATATTTATAGCAGCACAATTTGTCATAGCTAAATCTTGGAGACAGTTTGAATGTCCATAAACTGAGAAATGGATAAAAAAGGTGTGGTATGTTTAAATAATGGAGTACTCAGCCACAAAGAAGGATAAACTTAAGACTTTTATAGGGAAATGGATACAGTTAGAAACCACAACTCATAAGTGAAGTAAGTCAGACTCACACGTGCAAGCATCCTATTGTTTCCCTAGTGTGAGAAACTGAAAGAGCAGATGAAGCCCAAAAGTACAACTGATAATGTGAGTTAAGAAAAAATTGTTCAAAGGTAAAAAGGAAGCAGTACAGGGAAAGAGACAAGGAGGGAAAGGAAAATGGAAAACAGCACAAGATAGTTACAGTACTAGTTTCTCTCACTTCATACAAAAGAAATATTCATGCTGATATTGTTTGATGAATTTTTTATGCCATTTCTTATACTATGAGTAATTGCTTTAAAGATAATATTTAATATGTTAACTATTGCTATTCTATTATTTTGTCATGAGATTTTATTTTACTTTTTCATAAAATAATTTTTTAAATTATTTGAAAATATACAGGGGAGATATGTTCACTCTCATAACTTATTTATATAATTGTTTTTACAGAACAAGGACTCATGGGCATTTGTACTAAACTGATATTTTAATCCATTACAGCTTCATTTACTTTGCTGCTCAGAATAGCTCACCTTCAGCTCACAGGCACCTACTCAGTCTGTGCCTTTGTCCCGCGGGCAGCCCTCATCACTGTTACACTTCAGTGCATCCCTTTCCAAACACTAATAATGCTTGAGTTCTGTCTTGCATTGTTCTCACCCCAGTTCTAGAATTGCTCGTTTCCCCAGGAAGCCATGTTTTATTTTGTTGTGGAAGGATATTAAAAATTGAAGTTTGAATTCTAAACGCACCTGTTTCTACTGAGGTGTCACCCTTTGTAAATCACCTCAACTAACCATACAAGCACTGTGTGCCTGGGCCAGAACCCGTGTATGTGCGCACATCTGTAAGCCTGTCTGCACACACTCACCTGATCATATTGAGCTTGAGATGACTTCATACTGAAGTCTCCAACTTAAATTTGTTATTACATCCTACCCTTCCCTGCTGTGTGTCTGTCACATATATTCTAACAGTGAAAATCTTGACCCAACTGCCTGCTCCCTTGTTACTCAATTGTTCAACTTGGTGTATCAGTACAGTGAGAATTCTTACTTTGCATTCCTATGGGAAGTAACTTCCACGATTAGAGGACAGCTATTTTGGTGTTAACTATAGGTATTTTATTATTTTGTCATGAAATTTTATTTTATTTTTTCATAATTTAATAATATTTTAATTATTTGAAAATGTACAGGGGAGATTTATTCACTCTCATAAATTATTTATATAATCATTTTTACAGAACAAGGACACAAACTCATATATAGTCACAATTTGCATTCTATCCTAGAAACTTCTAAATTATTTGATCTTTAATTTGTATGCTACAAGCTTTACCCTATGCTGAAAGTTCTATGAGCTTTCAACAAGCAGATACTATTATCTACTATCATTATAGTACTGTATACTATTATATCTTATTTTGGTAACCCAATGTCACCAATAGGTCATCTGTTCAATTTTACTTCCCCCCAAATGCCCTGGGAACAACACATTTCTTAATAGTTTTATTTCCTAGAGGATCACACCCACGGGATCACAAGATAAGCAGCTTTTCCAAGTTGGCTTCTTCCTGGTACACAGGTAAGATTTGCTACTTCATGAGTCTCTAGAATGTAATGTAATTACTGAATAGAACCACATGCTATGGATGTGCCACGGTTGGTTGTCCACCTCATCTACTAAAGGGCACCTTGGCTATTCGCATTTCTATAATTTTGAGCAGAGATGTTGTGAATCCTGCATTTCAGGTTTCATGGGGACATAAGTTTTCAAATTGGTTGTGTAAATACGCAGAAGAAGCAAGTGGAGCATGTGCTAACGATGTGTTTAGTCTTGTAATTGGCTACCAAGAGGTCTTCCAAAATGGCTTAGCTTTTGTATTCCAAACAGTAATAAGTTAGGCTTCCCGTGGTTCTGATCTCCTGTCATCACTGAGATTTGTGTGTCCATGTATTTGTAAAAGTCGTTTGGTTTACTTGTTGATTGACTTTTCATCTGAATGTACTATGGCTTGAGAGTATACACAAGAGGATTTCCACTCTTTTGCTTATTTCAGCAATATGACTTCTCTGGAGAGAGTTGCATGTCTTCCTGAGAACATGTATTCCCCTGTGACAGGGTAGAACAATGCACAGCTGTGGAGTCTACTTATTCAAAGATTTTGCTCAGCTCTGATGTTTCTTTGTTATTTTTTGTTTGTTTGTTTAATTGATGTGTCCCTTTGTGCAAGTGGAGTATTGGGTCATCCCTGAAGCTCAGCACACCAGTATTCAGGGAATAGGCAGATTTACAATTATGCTTTCTTCCTGTTGACTGGTGCTCTAACTGAAGCTCAGTGTCCTTCCTCTCTTCTGATCAGGCTTAGTTTGGTGTTTACTTTCTCTAAAGATATAGTTGCTACCCTCACTTGCTTTGGGGTTCTGATGCATGGAATATTTCAGTGTATAATTTGGGTTTTTTTTAGTCTGTATTTCTTTTGAGATCAGGTGAGTCTTTAGAATGTAACATAATTACAGATCTGAGTTTTTGATGCAGTCTGCCAACCTGTGCCTTTTAATTGGAGAGTTTCAGCCATTTACATCATTAGAATTGACATGCGTGGATTTATTTCTGCTATTGTGTTATTTTTTGATGTTGACTCTTATTTTCCTCTAGTTTTCTTTAACTACTTGCCCTGCTTGAAGTATTTATCCAGTGTGAATTCTGGGTTTTATTTACTTTGTTATCCCTGTCTAGTATCATCTTTAAAAAAGTGATTTCATTGTATACTTCTTATATGTATAATAATCTTATTCATCATGGGCAATTTGTACCTGTGCATAATATCTTGATTTGTACTGTTTTCCTTGTTCCCCTCCCATTCCTTCAGGCTTTCTTCCCTGCCTTATTTACAAATGCTCTGGTTCCTTTTCTTTATTTATCCTAGAATAATTTTTCGGAATTCTGGCTTAGCATCCACATAGTTCTTAATGTATTCTCTCTCATAGAATGTCATTGCTTATTAATGATAATGTTTCTTGATGTGTTAGTCTGGATTTTTTTGTACTTTTTTTTTGTGGCACCAGGGATTGAACTCATAACCTTGTGCTTGACAGGCCAGTGCTTATGGCACTGAGCTCTCCCCAGCTGAGTTTTTATCTTTTGGAGGTCATCTACTAACACTTTAATATTTTGTGACCTTTTAAGTTCCTGTTGAAAAGTCTGCCTTAATGAGTTCTTGGTTTTCTTCTACAATGTTTAAGTTTCTGTCTTTTCTTGGATATCTGGAATTTCGACTCTGATGTGTTGTAGAGAACTCATTTTTTTCAGTGTAATTACTGGCATTTTGTAGACTCAATTTACCTGCATATTTCCCATATTTGCAGAGTTTTAGTTATGATTACTGCAGAGTTTTGACTCCAAGCCTGCTGTCTTCTAATTTCTCTCCAATGCCAGATAGCCTGAGGTGAGTCAGTCCTTCAGTGCAATCGGCTGTTGCATGAATGTTTTGCTACTTGCACACCTCTTTCAAGGTTTTGCTGCAGAAATCATCATGTATTTCCATTTCTTTCTGAGAGATTTGAGAGGCAGTCTTCACATTAGTCCCTGCTGATGTTTGTGAATCTATGAAGTGCCTTAAATCTGGGGCTTCTGATTGACACCTCTTGTGGAGTCTTTTGCTTTGGTAAATCGGACATTCATGTTTCAAACAATTTTAGTCATCTCTTCCAGTTTTTTCATTTTTCTTGCTCTCATAACCAAATCATTGAGTCTGTGTGATGGTTTCAGGTTATGCTGTTTTTGAACTAGCTGAGTTTCTTTACTTTCTCTCTTTTTTTTTTTTTTGTGGTACTGTGGATTGATCTTGCACTTGCCAAGTAAGTGCTTATTCTACTGAGCTATCTCCTTGGCCCTCTTTATTTCCTCTTTAATGACTAATGATCACTAGGAGATGACTTTCAGTGGTTTGTTTTCATTTGCTAATACAAATATTCAGGCCCCCATTACATTTGTACCATTAGACAGGTGGCCCGAGGGCTTGGGGTGCAACAAAAAGAAAGAGAAAAGAACAAAGAATACAGAAGAAAAATTGTTAAAAAAAAATAGAGAGAAGAAACAGGAAAAGAGTGCACAGGTCAAAACACACGGTGTACTTGAAAAATAAAGTGCAATAACCTGACAATACCAATAAAGGAGCAAGAACCAGAGGAAAAGAAAGGAATGGCAAGCAGCAAAAGTAAAACAAATATGACCCAAATTTGACTAAAAAGATAGAATTCAATAAGTTCGACAACCAAAAAACAAAAATAGAGGCATAGAAGCCTTCACGAAGTTGATTCAGTACTAACCCACAGCTTCCACACAGCTTCCCTCCTCTCAGCTTTGCACCCTGGTTTCGAACAGACTCGCAGTTTGCCCCCATATGCAGACAACTGGCTGAATGCACCAGGACGAGAGGGCTCCAGACCTGGGTCCGGCTTGCAGACTCTGCCTAGCTGTGTTGTCACTCAGGCCCCTGTGCTTCTGAGTACCTTGAGCATCTGGAGGGGTCAGAGAAGTGGACTTCTCTGTCTTTCGTACACAAGCTTTTCTTGCCTGCCACACGGCCCCCAAGCCACCATTCTCTGACTTTCTATTCACAGATAACTGTCTCCTAGCCTCACCCACAGAACTGTCGCTGCTCTCAGGCTAGGGCAAGGGCCCCTCTTTGCAGTGCTAGGTGTCTAGTGGGAGTTAATGTCCGTGCAGGCTGCCCGGTTTCTGGAGAGACAGAAGGAGAGTGCCCATCCTGCTGTCGCACCTGGTGTCAGTGATTCTCTTCACAAATCACTGGGCTATGCTGCATGGATCTGCCACAGAACAGTTTTTCCTGCTGTTCGCTTCCATGTGAGAAGGTCCTGGGGGACCCTGTGGGAGCCTGCTGCTCTGATGGGCTCTGCTGCCCGGGTTCCGTGCTCAGCACCCACTTGTAGGCACAAAGTAGAGCGCTGTTATTTTCGTGGCCTGGGTGGTTTGTCTTGGCCACTGGGTCAGTAGTGCTGTTTTACAAGACCTGGGGAGCACGGGGACACGAGCTCCGGGCACTGTTTACAGCAGACAGGTGTCGTGTGCATGGTAGTTTGTTCTGCCCCTATCTGCATTGTGTCTCTAAATCCCCAGGTGGACGTGTCTCACTTTGTCACTCTTAGTGAGGAGCAGAGTGACTGGGTCTACCCCTTTAGCCAGGTGGTTCCTGGGGGGCCATCTCCCTCCCTCCATCCAGTCTTCCAATGTTTCCTTGATTATTGTCAGGCTTAGAGTTAGGGTGTGTGACAGATTCTGTGATGGTCCTCCTACTTTGTTTATTAATATTGGGCTTGTCCTAGAACATTTTCTAGAACATGCTAGAACATTTCACTGCACATAAATTTAGACTCAGTTTGTTAATTTCTGCATTGTTACTTGCTTGCATTTGACTTAGTGAAATGCTGAATCTAAAGTCCAAGATGGGAAGAACTCCTAGCCGTAGCCATTCTCCCCTTTCTCTGACTTGGATTGAGTCTCTGTTTACATAGTTCACCAAACGCTTTTGTTAATGTTTTGGCATTTCTAATACAAATGCTATCTGTGCTTTATTAGACTAGCAGTTACTTCTTTATGTATGTTTATACTATTTTCTGTGGTATAATTTAATTTGGGATTCCAAGATTTCATTAAAGTTTTAAAGGAAACCAGCTTACTGTAGTTCATAATTAGTTCTAGGAAACTTGTGGATTTTCTACATAGACAATGACATTACCTGCAAGAGAATATTTTATTCTACATCTTTTTGTTTATTTTTCTTGGCTCTTTGTCTTCATTGGCACTTCTACTACAGTGTTGAATAAGAATGGTTGTGATGACTTTCTTTATTCCTCCATGTTGAGAACAATCCTACTTCTCTCATCACTAAGAATGACATTGATATAGGGTTTGATAGATACCACACAACAATTCAAATACTTTTACCTTGTACCACAAATACCTAATTAGCCTTCATTAAAGTTTAAATTTTGGTCACTAGATTATATTGGAAAATGCTATTTTTCCAATTAGTGTTCTGTTATTATGACAAAATGTATGAGAAAGTCACCTTACAAAGAAGGAAATTTTATTGGTACATGTTTGTGATATAGAATAAATGTGTTCATTTTAGCATATATGTGCTATCCTGGGCATCTGTGGTGCCCCTTCACCCCCCTTGTGTTCTGTCCTCTTCCCCACCTCCCCTTACTCATTTCCGAAAGCTTTGTGTACCATCTCTTCCTTGTTTTGGTCTCTAAAATATTTCTATTGCAGCCGTCTCATACAAGAGACATTGTGCACTACTTAACCCGAGATCCGATTTATTTCATTTAGCATCATGGACATGCAATCACCTGCAAGCGCCTCAAGCTTTTCCTTCTTTGTCGCTGAGTAGTACCCCATTCTGTCTGTATGCAGTTTCTTTACTCATTCATCTCTTGATGGGAATATAGCCTGCTTTTATAATTTCACTTTTTTCAAGTTGTACTTCTGTGATAACAAGTGTGTAAGGACTACTGTGAAGTGATGGCTTTAACTCTTTCAAGAGCATGCCCAGGAGAGGGATTGCTGAGTAATGAAGTTTCTATATTGGGGTTTTTTGAGGCATCTCCACTCCGACACCCACAGTGGCTGTACTAGCCGCACTCACAGCAGCATGTCGGTGGATTTTGTTCCTCTTGTGTTTCACCAGTATTTGCTGCCTTTGCACCATTGAGCATGCCCATTCTTATCAGAGTAAGAAGAAATCTCACTGTGGCTTGACTTGCATTCTCTAATCACTGAAGGTGCTGGACCATTTTTCATATACTTATTGCCCATTTACCCTTCTTCTGAGAAGTGTCTGTTCATTTCAATTGCCTGCTTCTCATTAAATCTTTTGCTTCTTGGGTCAAAAATGTATGATGCTGGCAAAAAAAAAAAAAAGATGTGAAGGCAAAAAAAAAAAAATTGAGTAGAAGGCACAGGGGTAACTCAATTCACTTGAAGCATTTGGTTTTTAGCAGAGGGACTAAAGCCAAATGGAGGAGGAAAGACAACGTCCGTAATGAATTATCCTTTGGAAGTTAATTATCCACATGCAAAAAAATGAGTCTCAACCCCTGCTTTTCACCCTGCAGTCAAGCTTTGCTAACCAAGCCTCTGATACATAAAGTATCTTTTATGAAAGGTTATTTGGTTTACTGCTGCCAGAATCTCACAGCTCATCTTTTGGAAGTCTTCCAGAGAAGTTTATACCTCCACACAACTGACTGATGGCGGGCAAAGCCTTACCCGCTTCATGGGATGTCCACAGCGTAGCTTTCCTACTATTCCAGTGCCAATAAGGTGACAGTCTCTTTAGCAACTCCTTGGCAGCATCTTGATATGTGCTGCTTTTCTGGCCAAACTGAAACTTTTCCAATTGTTTTGCGTTCCTCTTTTTTCTTGGTTCTCATACTAAATATGATTAAAAGCAGTCAGTAGGGAATTCTGTATTTCTTTAACAGTTTGTTCATCATGTTAATACTCTATCACATTCAACTTTACCTTTCCAAAATGTCTATGGCACTAAAAACATGGCCATATCCTCTGCCTGAATTTAAAATGGATCCCATTCCCACACGACTCCTAGTTTATCTGAATACTCATAAACATAGTCCTTACTTACTGTCTGTATTTTTATCAGAATTCTGATCTTCTGAGACTTTACCAGAATCTCCCATTAAATTCCACTTCCAGAATTTTCAAGGTGCTTCCTAAATTTTCCTGAAATCCAACCCCATGGGCTTTTGATTCATGTTATCAGATACAGTCAGGGCAGCAACCTTTTCTCAGAACTATTTCCTGTGTTAATCATTTTTCCTTCATTCTGACAAAACACCACAGCTAACCACCCTGTGCATCAGGATAAGTTTATTTGGATTCTCTCTTTCAAAGGTGTTGATCCTTGGTCCCTTGGCCTGCTGCATTGGGCCAAGTGAGGAGTGGTGCATCCTACTGAGAGAAGACGGTGTAAGAGCTACAGTGGGGAAAAAACAGGGAAAGTTGGGGCTACCTAAATGCCTCACTGTTATCCTTTAGGCCCCTCTACTAAGCATGTACCCTCTCCTAATGGGGACACATGGTTAAACATAAAGACCTTTTGGAGACATTCAATTTCCCAAGTACAGGAGAAAAATGTTTATTTCTTAGGCACACACTTAAACCACCAGTAGAATTCTGTTAGCTCTGTTTGATTCCAATTGGATTCCACGTTGATGTAACAAAGGTTTAAAAATTAGCCACTGTTTCCATAATACAGTTTTAGTGAGACCTCACGTGGCCACCAGTTGGTCCTGGTTTTTGCCTTCCGTGTATCTGGCAGCTCTGGTTTCCATTATTCACCACTTTACTGGGCAGTCTGCTGGCTCTGGGCCAACACTTCTTGTCTGACTTTCTGGTTGGTCTGATGCTTGCCGTTATTGCCTGCTCAATGAATCCTGCCTCCTAACAGCAGCATTAGAAGCTTGCTATGGAGATCATAAAGCTAAACTTAAAATCTCACCCATCTGAAGAAGACAAATCTGGAATAGAAGAACAGAATGCTGTTTTAGAAAATAAAGTATTTGGTTCAGAACTATTGGATAAGTAGCTGGTCTGTGAGTTTACTGAACATTTGCAAAAAGAAAAAGCAAGCAGATGGCAAAAGATATGACAACTTGATAAAGAGACAACAATATGTACTCCTTACACACCCATGACTGTAGCAGCACAATCAGAGCAGCCAGATCTCGGAAGAAGAGTGTGTGCCCACCAATGGATGAATTCACAAAAAACTGTGGGACTTACACAGCAGAGTACTCCTCTGCCATAAAGGAAGATAGCACTGAGCCATCTGTAGGCAAGTGGATGCACCCCAAAACACAGAAGTTTAAATGCTGTACGGCTTTTCTCCATGGGAACCCAAAACATAAACAAAGATAAAACAACAATAAAATAATAGATAATAGGAAGCAGGAAGATAGATACCTCTTAGATGGAAAAGAGACAGGAGATGGAGGGGGAAGAAAAAGGAATTTAGAGAAGTTACACAAAAGCAGCAAGTCACTAAAGGGAATGCTAGTATGTATTACAGACAGGAACTGATAAAAACACACAACAAAACTACTCAAATGCAAGGGCCAACGAAATAGCTCAGCAGATTAAAGCTCCTGCAAGAAGGTGCAAGGACCAGGGATGCAATGCCCATCCCTGGGCCTGCTGTGCCAGCCCTGCCCCAGGAGCATGGTGAGAAGAGAATTGAGTCTGGGCATGGTGGTGCCCGCCTGTAATCCCAGCTCTTGGGAGGCTGTAAACAGATGGATCACTATGAGTCTGATCTAGCAGTGAGACCCTGAACACCCAGTAGAACCTTCCCTAAAATAAAAAAAAGCATAAATGTGAAGTCCCCACAATGTTAAAATAAAATTGTATAAGGTCTGAGTTTTCTATCTTGCTTGCATTTAAAATTAGGACATCAGTGCAGAGCAGTATTTCTTTCTCTTAGTTTGTATTACGTCAAATGTCAAAATAGCAATTTTTCTCATGAAGGAAAATTAAGAAAAGCCACAAAAGATAATTTATGATTGAAATAAACTTTTCAATATAACTTTATGGCTTCTTACATTCTTAATAATAAGTTCTACAATGTTGATCAAATCAAATTCACAGCATAAAGAGATAGCTTGGGCTCTTGAGAACAGAAATCAATAATGGAGAAAAGGCACAATACCCCAAAGAAAGCAGGAACAGTGACACCTTATGCAGCCTGCTAACTACGCAGAAGGTGCAGGGGCTGAGTAGCTGGTAGAATGTAAAAGAGAATAGAGACATTGTACAGAATCATCCATGAGGCACTAAGTAACCATGCACCAGTGTGTACCTTGGGGGTTCAGCACAGTGCAGCCCCTCAGCAGCCCTGATCAGACTTGAGGCCCAAGACTAGGGTGAGTCAATTTCCTGATCAGGCAGAGCTGAGACTGTGAGCCAGCGTCCTAAGGCCCACGACTATGCTTTTAAGAGGGTATTTTGCATTTGTCCTCATGGAAGACTTTATTTTTATTTTCTCAATATTTATAATTACTCCTTTTCTACATTTTTAGCTTTTGTCAGGAGCAGTGTGGAAAGGTTTGATACAATTATGTACAGATTCAAGGCCAAGTAGAAGCAGGTGTGCAGGGTTGCAAGGCAGATAGGAGTGACCCCGGTGATCTGCTGACAGGACACTCCATATGAAATTTGCCTTTGATAATTAAGCAATGAAAGGACAATATATGGAATTCATTTTGTGTTGTTTATTGATTTAAAGTACCTAAGTGTTGAATTATGGTTTACAGAAAACAAGGATTTTCATGACATAGGTGAAGCAGGAGGGAAGCATGTGGCTCCCAAGCGTGTCCTCAGTGCTGGGTCATGGCTTAGTTTTCAGACTTTGTGCCCATGCTTCACTTTCCCTTGATCCCCTTGCCCCCAAAATGCACAAGGACAGCTTGCAGGAAGGATAGATGGGTGCACTTGTAGTATCACCAGCCCCAAGATAGCTTTTCAGAAGATTCCTGGTTTCCAACCTGCCCCTCACTGAGTGGTCGGTGGCAATTGAGGCTGTCCTCAACACTTCACCAGCCACCAATCTGGACTTGGACTATCAGACTCGGAAGCTGCTGTAGCAGGAGCACCCCCGCCCATTCTGGTTAGTCTAGGAGGATTCCTCATGGGGTGCTGCTCATGCTTCATTAAAATCAGCAGTTGTGGCACTCGTGTTAATCTGCCTGTGATTTCTTTCCTGGGTAGTGTGGGGTTCATGTGTCCTGGTAATCTACTCAGGATTCTTACTTTGAGAGGTGCAGACAGAATAGTGGCTTCAGACTAGAGCAGTATGTAAAGAGTACAAGATGCCAGTGAGGATGGAGGCAGGGCCAGTTCCTGGGAGAGCTAAGCTGCAGTGCTCAGTGCAGGCCACAGCCAGAGGGTGGCAGCTGACTGCAAGGGTGACTTAGGGCTGCCAGTGTCACTTGTGGGCCCCCAGCATCACACAGTGTCACTATGGACTTCAGGCCAGCTGGTGGGGCTGCACTCAGCTGACTCATGATGACCACGCAAACCGAGCAAAACACCCTTGCCTAACTGTAATAGATGCTTTTTGGGTGTAGGGGACACTCCATATGAAATTTGTAGGGGAGAAGAAGAACACATCTGTGATGTGGAATTCTGTTAATATTCAGTCAATTTAATATGAATGTATTGTATAAATATTCACAAACTTGGAAATGTAAGTGCAGGTAAAGGTAAGAGCCACATGGCATTTCAAATACTTACATAACATTTCTTCTCTTAATGACCATCTAACTGTTCTGTACAGAAGAAATCCTTAAGAAATTGTAAAAGTGAAGGGAAAGTAACATTTCTTCTTAAAATATTGAGGATTTCTGAGTTGGAGACAGAGGAAATGCAGCACAGTGGGCTCCACTCCTCCTGTGTGTTACCAAGACAATGCTCTTTTTCCTTCTATCCTCACTCTTGTGCAGAAAGACAAAATCCACTTCTTGCTTGCTCATCAATTCAAACAGATGAGGATATGGGAGCAGATTGTTCCCCTCCATCATCTCCCTGCCTTTGACTCACAGAGCTCCCTGCTCCTTTGTCATGTCATTACTTGAAAATGCATTGCTTTTTGGACTACACAAGCAATCTTGTGTAAAATACTACACAAGACAGAGCTCCAACCACTGCTTAGAGAGTAGCTTTCTCCTGTGTGGCATGCCCGTCCCCATGTGTTAATCTGTCTTTTGTCGTAAAGGGGCCCAAGCTGCATATTTATGAGGATTGAGCAAAATTATCTTTTTTCTCCTCAGGTTTTTATTACTCACTAATTGCTTCTAAATATTTGCTCTTAATGATGGGGGAAATTCTCATGTGAGATTCTGAAGTTTATGTGCATTCAATAAATATTGATTCTGTTCCTTCAACAGAAGACTGCGGGACATGAATTAAATATAAAAACATGTGAGTCAGTCTTATATACCAAAGACCTTATAAGAACAAATGTAACAAAACTACTTTAAATGAGCACAGGCATATAGTATATGTATATATATTTAAAGCAACATAAATTTATAAAAGAAAGAATTTGATACTTTGCATGGAGTTTGCAGCAGAAATTATGTCACAATATAACATGCGTATAACATTTTTTTGTAAAATTATTGGTCACACCAATGGATACTGCATTAGCAAGTTTCTAAACCTCAGGTTAGCAGAAACTATCATTATGTAAAAGAAAAAGGGCACTAAGTTGGAGGTGTGATCCAGCCTGGATGCAAAGACAGAATTCCTAAACATTACAGTGCATTTTGGGCTAATTCCAGAGAAGCCCACAGGGTTTTGCTCTTTATCTGAACACTCCCCGTGTTTGGAAGAATGGGCTGAGCTTTGTGCTGATCCCCAAAGGGTGCTCCTTCATTCTTCCACCTGTGAGGCCAACCCGGTCTGCAAAAGGGCATCACCAGGTGTGGCTGCACATCTGAAGAAGAATTCTCCTGAATTACCCAGCTGGTTCCTAAATCCAGTCATGAGTGTTTTTCAGGGAGTCAAAAGCAAAGCAAAAGGCCATGTGGAGGCTGCAGTAAGGATTGGCACTCTGCGGTAAGAAGCAAAGGGATTCTTAAAACTTCCAGAAGCTGGGGAAAAAGACGAATTCCTAAAGCTTTCAGAAGAAGCATGCTTCAACTGATTTTAGAATCAAATACGTGTGAAGAACAAACTTTTGTCATTTATCCATCCATTCATTCAGTACCAGGAATCTCAGACTCAGGACCTTGCTCTTGCCAGCCAGGTGCTGTGCCACTGAGCTCTCTCCCTGGCCCACTCTTGTTATTCAAATCATGAAAATTTTGTTAGAGTTTCCAGAAATGCTTGGCCACATTGCTGCCTTTCAGATGTGACAGCCTGCTGCCCTCCATCAGGCTTCTTAACCCTTCCTTCTCAATTATCTGCAGAATTGCTCAGCGTTCTCCTGTCTGGTCTCTCTGCTCCAATGCGAATTAATGAGAGAAGCCGCCTTTGACCACATGATCTGAGCTGTAGCCTGACCAGCATCTAGGCCATCTACTGTTAATCTGCTCCACTTTGCTTCTCACGCTTGTCTCTGTACTGCATAGGTCATAAGCCTCATGGGAGTTCTAATTCAACTGTCTGGATCACTGTTGAATATTTCTGAGAACCTTGTTAAGGAAGTGAGAAGAAACAAAGATAAGTAGAAAGGAGACAACGAAACTCAATGTTTTGTTAACTTGAAGCTTTGGGACAGATCCCTGCTCACCTCTGCATGTAGCCATGTAGGGTCATTTTAAGAATGTTTGCATTACAAGATTGATTTCTCTAAATTTAGCTAATGTATTCTTCCTTCAAGAATGAAGACCACAAGAGTAACAAAAAGTAACTGTCAGGGTTGGAACAGTTTAAAGTCTAGTTTCAAGCAGTTTAAAATCCTGGAGCAGGGCCTAGAAGTTTCCAGATCATAATCACCTCAGAATGTAGGAAAAGTGGAGCCTGGCTGACCACTCCATAATGACATTGGCTCTCCTAGACAAGAAAAGCTATCTCATGGCAATTGAATTGGCATTTAAGCTACAGGGATTCCTCTGGAACCATGAAACTTGAACTGAGATAGTGATCCCTGAGATCCTAGTGCACCCCAGCTAATCTGTGAAGCCCGTACTTGTCCTTGTGTAAGGAGATTAAATCAGATTGGTCAAGCAGGAGTGTGTTCTGTTCTCTTCCCATGACTGGTGTCAACTTACTGGTGGGTTGAGCTGAGATCTTTAGCTCCTCTGTGAGTAACTTCAATGACCTTGTCTCATGACATAGGTGTCTTAGTTACTTTATCATTGCTAAATCAAAGTTCCTCACACCCAAAGTGCGAGAGAGAAAGGTTTACTTACAACAGAGCTCTTAGAGATTTCAGTCCATAATCAGCTAGTTCCAAGGCAGGGAGGCACAGCAGATAGGAATCAAAGAGGAGAAACAGTTCTTAGAGGGCAGCAGGTAACAAACAACAGGGAACAGCCACAGCTCATTCTATCCTTCACATCTTACCCAGGCAGCTTGTGGCAGGCAGCACTGACCCCTTTACCCTTGTGCCTTGAGCCTAGCACTGCACCATAACTAGACCCAGTGTCACATGCCTTGGATTCAGCTCCCTTTGATAAAACCCCCCACCTATGAGTGCACTGGGCTTTGGGGGCAAGTCTAGACACAGCACTACACTAGACTCTCAGTAAGTATGTGCTGAAATAGAGTGCAAGTCTTCCCTTTTTGGAAGTATTGAGAAGATAGCACCAAATTATTAGAATCTAGTATGCCGTTGGCAATGGTTCCAAGCACCAGCACGGTTATGCAGATTACCTGCATCAAGTTCATTTACTGTGGTGGGAGATCAGAATGCAAGCCCTTCAGCGGGGAGGAATATCAAGTGAGTGATGAATAGGAGAAGCCTCTTCCTTCTTCTACTTGAGGAGAATCAGGAAGTGGAGCCATGCAAACTAACCCCACCTTGCTAATTCCTTGCTGAGGAGGGCTGTTGCCCCTTAATGCTCTGGAGCTGATACGAAAGATTCTCAGTCCCGAGATTTGCAAGGAGACCTGTGTTTGTCAGCATGGCACTCTCCCTCCTTGTTTTGGTCTGGAGAGACTTCAGGTCTTCTCCTGTGCCTTGTCACTTCTCTAAATATTCAAAGATCTGTGTTAAAGGTGTCACAGTAGATGAAACCAAAAGCACCTCTTTTAGAACTACTCATTTTCTTGTTGTCATGTAAATATAAAGAACATAAAATGATAAGCTCATCTTGCACTTGCTAAACTCTCATCTGTATTTGGGGTCCTTTCCATCTAAGCATATGTCAATGTTATATTCACCATATCCTGTAAAGGAACAAAAACCTGAACTTCACTCCTGATGTCAGAATGTAGGGAACATGTGTTGGTGAAGTAGATCTATGTGTACTATGTACAAATGTGTTTGCTGTGCCATGAAGATATATATTATATAGTCAAGGCTTTATCATTTTATCTGATATTTATGTAGAAGTGGCTTTTATTTCCTAGACATTAAATATCTCTGTTCCTAGTTCTCATTCAACTAATTAATGATATGTAAAAATGTTTTTAAATACAAGGGGGAACATGATATTTAAAGAATCTCTGTTGGCCCAACTGACTCGTCGTTTAGTGCAATGGCCAGGGTTTGATCTTCCTACATCAGTTGCTCTCAATAACACACTGCAACTTCACTCACAGCTTTTAATTGAACAATATTTGCTTCATAAATTGGGGAACATTGAAAATATTAGTAACATTTTATTTCTTGCTAGATCAGGTGGGTGGTCATCAGATTCAAGAAATTTCATTTCAAGACAATAGTGTTGTACATTTTATTAACTTTTCTTTTAAAAAAAAGAAGTGAAACAATAAATTACGCATATTTCTTTTTTTTATCACCTTTGTTTCCAAGAATTTGGCGTATCACAAAAATCACACAATTCCTCAGCTTTCAAGTGTTAGAATGCATTATTTTGTGATTTTCAACTAATTGTAGGGTCTTGCTGGCTATCTCAGTTGTTTAAGGTCCTGCTTGGGCAAACCCGGTCAGGTGCAGGGCACTGAGGTTCGATCCCCAGCTCCACATGCCTTACTAGACCCGCCCTTAAGGCAGCCTAGCCAGCAAAAAAAAAAAAAAAAAAAAAAAAAAATCCTTCTCAACTAATTGTAAATTTAATAAGTTTGCAGTTACCTGAGAAGTTACCTGAGATATATATGAGAATGGGCTATTTTTGAAGATCTTTCTTAAAAATGAACCAAGCAAAAATTCACTTTGCATGTTTGTTAAAATTGTAGAATATTTTCCAGTCAGTTATTATAATTCTACTTAAAAAATCACTTGATTGAATTGCATTGTCCTTTAACTTAGAATTGAAATATCAAAGATTTGCACTTAAAAGTTATTTTCTCAAGTAATAAGTAACGCAATATTGACCCATCTCATCAAGTAGTTGTTCTTTTTAATGAATAAAACGTTGGTGTTTTAGTTTGATATAACTTGTATACTAGAGGGTCACAGCTTGGTCCCAAGTGTCACAGTGCTGAAATCAGAGAACTTTTAAGAGGTGAGGTCTACTAGCAGACGACTAGGTCATAGGGACCTGAGAATACTGAACAAGTATTGCTGCCTCATTGGCCTTATCAGGAGTAGTACAAGTGTATTTCCCATGAGCCTGGACACTTTCTAGTGTCTTATCTCCTTCAGTTCCGTATGACTGCTGCTTCTTTTTGCCCATGGCCATTTCCCTTTCTGGTTTGTTTGTTTGCTTACACTTTTGCCAGGTTGTAACACATCCAGGTGAGCCTTATCAGACTCTGGTATTATGTTGCTTAGACACTCCAGCTATCACAATCATGAAACAAATATACCCCCTTACTTCCTGTTGCACAAGTATTTTTATAGAAGTGTATAAGAGACAAAAGTGCATTGACAACATTTACTTTATTTTACAGAACAGAAGATAACAAACTCTTGGGAAATTTCACAAATGTGTTCTATAATGAATGAGAAGTTCATTATGAAAAATACTGTTGAAGCAAAAATTTACCAACTTATTAGCCAAGATTTTCTAAAAGAGAGAGAGAGCAGCGCTCCATTGGAGCTAGTTCTTCTGATTTAAAGCCCGGGCAGATCCTTAAGGGCTGGGTTTAGCTACTGATTGTGAAGTCAATGCTAGGGGGCACTAGGGAGGATGTTGATCAATGGAGAAACTTCTGGGGGTGAAGAACTAACGAGATTTTTAAAAAGTTAACACACACTAGAGTTAAAGGAGACAAAACTGTTATACTTACACTTTTGAAAGAACGGAGAGGGTTAAGATCTGTCTGATTAGGTCCTGCAGGTTCTGTGAGAGCCAGGAGGAAGGGAAGGGTCAGAGGCAGGAGAAAGCCTCCCTTATCATTAGTCAAGCTGTTACTAGAAACATCACACCATCTTAGTCAGTGGGACCCTAAAGTTTTCAGATATTCTGCACTTAATAGTGATGATGTTTTGCTTGTAGACATACTTTTATTTCCCCATTGAGCTGATTTTTGTTGCTAGAAAGCCTATATTCTTAATTCTTGCTATAGCATATTCAGTAGTATCTGTCAGTTGAGTCCTTAAGATGTGATATAGAAGCTGGGTGTGGTGCTGCACACCAGTAATCTCAGCACTCTGCAGGCTGAGGCTATAGGACTGTTGTAGCCTGGGCTACAAAGTGAGTTTAAGGCCTTGAATTGCATAACAAGATCCTATTTCAAAGAAATAAAATAAAATTATAAATAAATAAATAACATGGAGGAAGGTTGCTTAGATCCCATGGCACTTGCAGTGTTACCATGACTGATCTATTTATTGTAATAATAATAAACTAAGGCAGGCCAAATAGCTCAGCAGATTAAAGCACCTGTGTTGGATTGTGTTGTTGAGTTTAAGCACCTAAGTTAGTTGAATGACTGTGGAGTGCCCATCTCTGACAGGTGTAGACAAAGGAAGGGGTATAGAAAGGAAGAATCATGATGTGTGTGTATGGACAGTACAGTTGGGATAGATAACGTTGTGCTTCTACATAATTCTATGAGGGGCAAAATTTGCACTAATGGTGGTTGGATAGGATATTATGTCGGCTTCTAGTACTATGGACAACCGCTAGGAAAATAACAAGGTAGAAAGTATTAATTATTGAACCTTTGATGTAATTCAGGTATAAAAAATAAGATACGCAAACAGCTACAGTCTCTTAATTTACTGATAAGAGTCATATGCTATAATAATGTCTGTAAGTATAATATCATGTATACACCTTTTACGATACCAAAACATTATGAAAACAGTTTGCAATGTATTAATTTATGAAATCCATCTTGTCAATATATATTAAAACTGTCTCATCGATATTTGTACTTCAATGAAACAAAAGTAAAATAAAAAAAAAAAAGCAGACGCAGGGCCCAGGAGTTTGATCCCCTAGCCTGCCATGCTGGCCCCGCCCCCAGGACATGCTGGGACACAATTGAAGCTCAGCGTGGTGGCGTGCGCTTGTAATCCCAGCTCTTGGAGGCTGTAAACAGGCCGATCTAGTAGTGAGATCCTCAACACCGTGTAGATCCTTCCCTAAAATACAGAAAAAACTAATAATAATAATAAACTATAATTATGTTACAGCTTCTAATCATAAGTATTTTGATTTAATAGAAATTGTAAAATAAAAATAATGAGACGTAGTCCCTGCAATTTTTTCTATAAATTTGGTAGAGATTACATGAGCCATGAGGCAGAGACAGTTGCTCACTCCGCAGTGCCATCTTACAGTGGCGTCAAAGGGCCCATTTGCATGCAAGTGTAACTGCTGCACTATTACTGTGTTGTAAGTCTGCAGAGCTGAAAGCTGACCTCACCTAAAGTGTATTATTTATTTCGCGTCACATCATCAACCAATTTCTTTTTTCTTACTAGCAAGACATTGACTTTAAGAATTTATTTTCCTTTACATGAATTATAAAATGCTGGGTTTTCCTAGCTTTACTAGTTTTCTGGTTCCTTAAATTATGACATATGCTCACTAACTGCATTTTTTATTCTAAGAATTAGAGCTTGATAAGTTACAGAAGAGAAAATTTGTATTTCTTTACTTTGATAATCTGAGATCTATTTCTGATTCCTTTATTTTCTTCTTTCTGCTGTCCAGTAGTGATGGTCTCCTAGCACTTCCTTTTCGATGTCCCTCTTATTTTTTTTTAAAATGAAAATTTTATTTACTTTTAAGAGAGAACAATTTAGAATTAAAACAAAAAAATTATAAGCAATACAGAATTTCACTTAACTAAGTAATATGAATTTCATAGTATTTGTTGTAATACATACATAGTGTCTTCCAATTTAGTTTTTTTTTTTAAGTTGGTATTTTTTTTTCCTTTCATTTTATTGAAGTACAAATGTCACTCAGACAGTTTCAAGACACCTTAACAGTACACATTTGATAAATTAATACATTGCAAACTGTTTTCATAATGTTTTGGTATTGTACAAGGTGCATACATGATATTATATTTACAGATATTATTTTAGCAGATATCTCTTCTCAGTGAATTAAGAGTGTAGCTGCTTACTTATTTTTTTATACCTGAATTATATCAAAAATTCAATAATTATTTTCCTAGTGGATGGACCTGGTGAACATATACAGAGTGTTCCGCCCAACCACAGCTGAATACACATTTTTTTCAGCTGCACAAGGGTCATTTTCCAAAATAGACCACATACTAGTCCAGAGGTCATGCCTAAGTATATGCAAGAAAATAGAAATTATCCCATGCATACTATCTGACCACAATGCAATGAAATTGGAAATAAATGACAAAAGAAACCAGAAAAACCCACTAAATTCATGGAAACTAAACAACACCCTACTCAGCAATCAATGGGTCACAGAAG
>PVKA01001998.1:29076-96504 GCA_004027165.1 Ctenomys sociabilis | reverse complement strand
TGCGATGAAAGCAGTTCTTAGAGGGAAAATAATAGCTATGAACTCACACATTAGGAAAACAGAAAGGGAAGAAATTAGCACCTTAATGTTGCACCTCCAACAACTAGAAAAAGAAGAGCAAACAAAACCCAGAGCACAAAGACGGGAAGAAATCATAAAGATCGATGTCCCTCTTATCTAGAAATTGGCCCAACTACTCCATACCTACTATCTATCTCCTGTCTTTAGTTGGACCAAAGAGGTGAGTGTGTGTGCGGTATACACGCATGTGTGGTGTGCATGCATGTGTGGTGTGCATGTGTGTGTGAACAGTTGTGCACAAGAGAGCTGCTTTGGTTCCTGAACCAAGCATAGTAATGGAACAGGAAGTCACAGAGAGACAGGCTGCCCTTCCTGTCAGGCTGCCCGAAGGACAGAGAATGCGTGTATCCTTGCAGCTGGATTGTCAGTGTGCACAGAAACCCTCTCGCCAAAAGAAAATGCATGCATGAGCAAGCATTCACTGTGGTAGCCTGAAGTCTGACTTATCCTCTAAACACAAGTACTAAGCCCTTTCCCCCAAGGGTCTGCATCTGAGGTGAGAACTACAAAGAAGCAGTGTAAGTTCAATGGAATCCCAGCAGTGGGGCCCTTGCCCAGTCTTGTTGTCCATGCTAGGAAGAAATGGTACCCCAGGTCAAGGACACATGAGCTCAGAGAGAAGACCATGAGCCAGAGCCAGAAGGAGAGCACCTGTAAAGCAAGGAGCAAGGCCCAGGACCCAATCCTCCCAGCATCCAGTATGGGCTTTCACAGACAAAATTATGCTAGATAATTTTTTATTATTTATGCCATTCAAACTGTAGTATTTGGTTATGAATGTCCAAGAAAACTAATATTTACTTTATATTTCTTAGCGTCAACTCATCATAAATATTTTAAAATCATGATCTGTATGCATACTGATGTTGGCTCTTCTACCATGTGAAGTACTTCAGAACTGAACTGATCTATAATCCCTACATCCCGCCAGGAATCCCAAGTCTGCAGAAGTGACCTACTGTTCCTAGCTTGCTGGAAGATGACCAGAGGCATCAGGGGCTTCGGGAAAGCACAGAAGTACATGTGGCCACCGGATCAAGAGAACTAGACTAGAAAAAGTGGAGACAGGAGACATCAGCTAACAGGGATGACCTGAAACACCATTTCCACTGAGCAACCAGTGTGTTACATAGTATCTAAAAGAAAAATAAGGAAGGTGGTTGAGAAGAGAGGCTCAGGAGCTGCGTGGAAAATGCTGCCGAGGACAGGACTGGCAGTACAAGACACTTCCACTGGGCTTTCTTTGGTGACAGCAGTGGCAATGGCAGGCTCCTGAAGTAATGAAAGCCAGCAGCAGTATTTAACTATCAGAAATCATCTGAGCGCAGCAAAGCTAGAGCTGCAACAAGGGAACAAAAACAAGGGTAACTTATGGAGAAAAGTACAAACACGGTACATTTTTGGAATACAAGGTGGGAGCCAAGGAGGGTACTTCTTATGCAACTAATGAGAAGTAAGAGCAGGTGCATGAGAGCCAGGAACAATCACTTCCAAGTCAGCAGCTTTTACTTGGTTTCCGTACTTGAGGGAATAGAAAAAAATCATCTCCTGCTTTATGGTTTAGGTAAGAGCTGTACCGTGTGCTGAAGCCTGAGTGGATGTCTTCGACATGAGCCACACAGCTATGCTGCTGAGCCAGTATCTTCTAAGAATATTCCATTTCAGAAATGGAAAGGACTTGTGTCAATTCTGAAGACCTAAAGTAGGTAGGGGTTGTGGTTTTCAGCTTCACTGACATCATCATTGTCCTACAAAATGTAAAGTAAATTCAACAAGCAATAGGCCCTCTTAATGTTTGCTGAGTAGCAGCCCTAATGTTCTCTGTTTCACACGAATTTCATGCATCAACAAGATAACAGTCATTTTAATTGATGATCTAATTGAGCTGGATCACATACTTGCAATAACATAGAAACTTTTATCACTCATTTTGGGTTGAATTAATTTACAAATAAATTGGGTATGTTCTTGCTCAACACTACTTATACTTCTCTTCAATGTTTTACCTTTTGACCTTTTTCTTCCTTACTATTTCATTCATTTGCTAATCTATTCACTGCCTTAGCATTTTCATTGCTGTCCTGCCAACCTGAAAGATCATTCATATCACATATGCTTCATTTTATTTTTGCTCCTCTGTAGAAAAAGTATATTTCTATGACTTTATGAAATGGACTTTTCCTTATTATTCCCCAGAAGAATTACTGAAAATATGAGAAGAAATAGTTCCAGAACAGTAAGTCAGTTTTACAGGCCACATGTGAAAATCAGTGTGGTACAAGAATAAACCCACATTTTATGACATAGATCCAATGGTTATACTTTGATGACAACTTGAAGTGACAAATGACATCTATGTATTTGATAAAATACCACACTTTCATATAATGCTCATGTATATGACTAAGACAGTACCAGTTCATTGAGAATACTTACCTGGTAAAGAAGAAATAGTATCCTGGGATACTGAGGTGGAAGGGTCACAAGCTCAAGGCAACCTGGGTAAGTTAGTACCTCAAAATAAGAGATAAAAAGAGCTAGGAATTTATCTAAGTGTGAGGTCCCTGGGCTCAATCCCAAGTAGCACACTCACACAGATACACACACACACACACACACACACACACACATGTGTACAAGCAAATAGTCTTTGTTATCTCTGCCTAAACTATAATCACAAAAAAGAATAAAAAGAAAATCCATGTTACCCAATTAAATAAGCCATTTAGTGCTGAAAACAGTAGACACACGAAGAATAGCCTTTCAGCAGTTATTGAGTCACACAAAAAATGATTCAACTCATACATCTGGCTTGTTGTACTTACTACAAGTAATTAAAGAAGACAAGATATATCATAGGCAGGTTGGAAGTATGAAAGTCTTCTGGAATAAAGAACAGTTCTTATAAAATGATCCTAAGGAACCCAATTAAAAGTCTAGAATTGCAAACACAGCTCCAAAAAAATTTGCAGACTGTTGTCTGATTACTAATGAGAAACCTTCCGAGTGATTTTTCAAAAGGTTATATGTTAATTAGAACCATGTGAAATTATGCCTATGGCATTCAAATTCCAGGGAACTGTTCCAGGAACTACCCAGCAGCAGTTATGAGGTGATGAACTGAGATGCACAAAATTTTGTATACAATTGAGTTTATTATTGAGTTTATTATAAAGCACTTTGTGAAGTAAAAATGAAAAAGGATGTTCATTTTGCTTATCAAAAAACTTGAAATTATAACTGTAGAATATATTTTGACTTGGCAATGAACATTTATTTACTTATTTTTATTTTATTTATTTATTTATTTATTTATTTCTGAACCTTCCATGCCAGCCCCACCCTCCAGGCACACTGAGACCGAGATTGAGACTGGGCATGATAGTGCACACCTATAATCCCAGCTCTTTGGAGGCTGTAAACAGGTAGATCACTATGACACTGTTCTTTAGTAGTGAGAACCTGAACACCTTGTAGATACTTCCCTAAAAATACAAAGCAAAAAATATATTTGTATATTTATTTATTTTGTGCCTGGCTCAGCCCACCCTGAGGGTAGGGCTGGTGTGGCATGTGGTGCTGGGGATCAAACCATGGTCTCTGCATGTTTGCCTAAACTTTCCTAGGCAGGTGCCTTAGAGCACTGAGCTATCTCACTGGCTCAATGAGATAACTGCAACATTGATTTAAAACCTTAACTCCAGCATGCAATAATGGAAGAGAAGAAGAGAACAGAGGTCCCACTGATGCCTAGGTATAGGTTTGTGCCAGAGTATACTGTAGTTTTTGAAAACTGTTGGAACTGAATTAAAGTAGTATCACTTAATTTTTGTGTCAACATGACAACCTTTGTAATGTATGTTACTGGGTAACTTATAAGGAGGACAGTGTTATGGAATAAATTGTGTTTCTTTCAAAATTCCCAGGTGGAAAGAGCCCACACTGCAAATGTATCTGTAGACGGGACCTGTAAGAAGGTGTCTTGGTTATTTTTCTGTTTTGTTACTGAGACAAAATACCTAACACTCAAAGTTAGAGCAGGAAAGGTTTGTTTAGCTTATGGTTATGGAGGTTTCAGGATGTAATCAACTGGCTCCAAGGCAGGGAGGCTGGAGTGGGGCAACAGGTCAAGTTGGGAGAAGACAGCAAACGCAGCAAGAGCGAAGGCAGGGAGAGCAGCCTCTCTTCCTCCCTTGCTTTGGATGTAGCTGATCCTGTTCCCCTCAAGGCGGTGTGGCACTCACGCCATTGCTGGGCCTCCTCTTGCACAGGATGAGGATGTTTTCAATGAGAGGGTCCAGTATCCTGCTAAGTCTCTTAGTTAAGATTCTAAACTTCTCAGGTTGACTCAGTGTAATCCACCACTATAGGTGCTACTGAGATTACATGAGTTCAGAAAGAACTTCATCCAGGAGGATGGAGTTCCTTCTAAGAAGTCACCATGCAGAGGTGCCCACAAAGGTGAGGCCCCAAAAGCCTGCAGTGAGGAAGTGGCTGCCTGTGTGCCAGGAAGAGAGGTGTCCAGAGTCACTGACCTGCTGGCTCCTTGTGCGTGGGCTGCCAGTCTGAAGAACTGCACAAGCATGTTTGTATTTTTAAAGTCTCCTACTCCATGGCATTCTATTATTGTAGCTCAAGTAGACTAAAACAGATGTGAATTAAGAATCTGACTTTGTATTAATTTCTCAGTGGAAATAAATAATTTTCTGGTGCCTGAAATTTCTCATGTGTTGGAAGTTAAATGGCTGGGGATTCTCCTGCAAGCAGGCTCCAGGATCTGTGGGTTTTGAAGACAAGTTGCCAAGGCCTGCTTTGTGTGTCCTGTCCATCTGGGCAGCCTCTTGGTTTGTCTGTGGCATTCATTATAGTAGCTGCAAAGCTTTCTCTAAGAAGTCATCTTATTTAAATGAAGGAAAATGTTTCCCAAATTCACCATTTGAAACTTTTAATAGATGCTTCAAACAGTGTGAAAATTCTGACTTCCTTTCAATTTGCCCCTAAGATGGACCCTGGAGAAAGAGTGCGAGCTAATGGTAGTGCCAAGGGCTTCGCGGCTTTGCCAGTATTCATTGCAGAGACACTGATGTAAGTGCTATGTGCTAATGAACCTGGTAAATCTCTTGATGGTGGAGTGGACAGCCTTTCCTCCTGATGTGTAGCTTTGTGTTTAATGCCAGTGAGTGGAAATATGCACACAGCGAAACTGAATGTACCACGAAGAAACACTTCAAATGCATAAAGTTTGCAATCATTTTCAAGCAGAATTTTAAAGTTGCAAATAAATCATGCAACATTAAAAACATGCTCATACCTTGAAATCTTTTAAAGTGTCTTCTAAAACAGAAAATTAGCTGGGCTTTATGGTGCATGCCCATTATCCCAGCACTCTGAAGGCTGAGGCAGAAGGATCATTGTAATTTTGAGAACCGCCTGGACTACAAGGGAGCTCAAGGCCAGCCTGGACTGCAGAAGGGAGACACTGTCTCAGAAAAAAAAAGAACAAAAAAACCAAGCCCCCCGAAAAAAAAAAAAAACAGAAGATTGTGCTGGACATCATTTCAGTAAACATAATAACCAGTAGTTTCTGAATGTATTGAAGGATGATCTAGGTTCAGTTTTATATAAACACAAAGTAAATTACATTGTGCATGCTTTTTTGTGGATTGTTTTAATGTTTTATAAAGTGTGATAGCAGTTCTGGAAGGTATTATATCATGTAATTGTGGCACTACTTTAATGTTTTTCTGACCCAAACTATAAGGTGCATGAATATTTCTACTGCACATGGATTTATCCTTGTCAACATTAACTGTACTATCCAAGACATCAATATTCTAATGATCTGAAATGATTTTGCCCTCTGCTCCTACACACTTTTCTACTAAAAATAGTCATATATATTAAACTGTCAAAAAAAGTGAGCACCCAGCTAGATTAGAACTTTTCCAGAAGACACCTTAGAATTTTTATCTTGATTCGTAGGGGGGTGGCAATATAAAGAAAATTCTAGCTGTAGGGTAGGTAATAATAATAAGCTTCTCTTCTTGAGGGTTAACAACTTAAGTTTGCAGACAAAAAATTAGATAAAAAGAAGCACTGCAAGGACAGCCAACATTTTGGCCCTAGCCTTTCAAGATCAGTGAGGACTCAGGACACAGGAGAACCTGTATTGTATCATCCTGTACCTCAGCTGTTATCCAAATAGATCTGTGATATCACTCTTTGTGACATTTGGGTTTTGCCAGTGTTACAACACAGAAGACAAACGTGTGCACCTTCTGTTGGCCCCAGAAACTTGTCCTCTACATCCATACCATCTTTACCTTTTGCTGGAAGGGTATGAGGAGTTGAACTCAGGACCTTGCACTTGCAGGGCAGGTGCCGTGGAGCTGAGCTACATCCCTGACCCACCCCATCTTTACTTTTCTAGACCTCTTTATCCAGGCATCAAACTTGATTTCCTCTCCAAGTGAAGAGTTTGCCCTAAACCTGTACCATAAATGCCAACTCCATTAATACCTTTGTTCATGTTTGGGAGAAAACAACCCACATGGCCACCAAGTGTGTCAGACAAGTGCAGGTTGCTTGATATGGTGCTCAAAACCACTTTGAGTCCTTTATGCAAATGATGTCAACAGCTTCACAATGTTGTAAATGTAGGCTTCAGTTGCCATGCTACTCATAAATGATCTTCTAAATCTCCTTGCCCCTGTGACCCAAATTGCAGCATACTCTCAATATGTTTTTAGAGATCATGGGCTATAGTTTGGTTTCATGAGTCATTAAATTGACCAAAGTTTCACTGAGCTACTATAATAGGCTTATTAGGTAAAATATCTTCTGTAGGAGAGTAGCGTAGGTGAAGGGGATGACCTTCCTATTTCATTTGTCAAAAGGAAACTGCTAGCGCCTCAGATTTAACTGGGAGTGCACTGAGTATGTGCTATTTTTAGTCAGTGTTTCCCAGAAGTGTTAAGGACGAAGAGCTTCGTGACTTCGTGTTCTGCAAAGGGAACATACATCAAATTATCACTCTTTACATGTTGATTATACTCAGTTATCACTTTTCACTTAAATATTTTAAAATAAAAAAATGAAAACAAGTTCATTTGGGCTGAATGAAAAAGTACTGTGACCATTTTCATCAGAATGTGGTTGAATTCAATCATCATGCCATTTTGCCACATAGATAGATGGAGACAGGTGGAAAAGTGCATTCTCTTCTGCTCCAGCCAGCTGTCCTGCCGTGGATGCAGAATTCAGATGTAAGTTCTCTGCAGTAGGGCAAAAGTGTGCAAGAACTATTTAATTACATCTTTTCTACTTTTGCTCTTTCCTCCTCATTTCATTTTAAAGTACTTCAGAGTAATTATTGCTTCCACATATAATACATGAAAACTATATTATCATGAGTTATTCTTTTCTCTAAAGATTTAAGTTCCCCACTTCAGTGGATTTTAAAATGTACAGACTAATAATTATGGATTCAATTTTTTCTAAACTTGTATCTTTAACTTGGAGTCAACTATTATAGAGAGATCTATGGAAATTTTATAAATATTTAAGTACTTTTTATGTCTTCTTCTAAAGAAATAACACAACAGAGTACCTTCCAAAGGACCATTGTGTTAGTCATAGTAGATCTGGTAGCAAGAAGAGTGGGGAAGAGTTCATACAGGAGAGCACACAAAGATCTTGAGGAAAAAGTGGGGCTTCGTCAAGAATTCAGAGATAAGAACAACAAAAATCTATCAATAGTTAATTTTTTATGACAAGCAATGGCATAAAGAGCTAAAACTAGATAATAAATAAAAAACATTGTATAATGAAAATACACATCTGATACGTACAGATGAACTACACTGAATGATAGCAATACTGTTGGCCTGATCTACAGCATAGGCCGGTATGGTCAGGCATGACATCCCAAGGAAAATGTCCCACACCCTCCAGCTGAAATCTTGGAACAAACATGTGACCCCGACCTACCAAAGGTGGAAATGCCCCTGTGTTACCATCTCCAGGGTGGCTGAAGCCTGCCAACATAGCTTTATTTGACCTTGTCAGGCCAGGGCTCTGTGCTAAATGGAGGGGAATATTTCTGTGCTGAAAGTGTAGCTGAGGCACACTAAGAAGACAGGCAGCTCTTTGCCACAAACAAGGCAGACTGAAATGCAAAATGAAGCAACAAAATCATCTCATCACTTTGCTGAACAGGGAGCAAATAGCCAGGTGCAGGTTGAGAATGACCATCTGAAGGAAACTTCTTTGCTCAGTACTCTTGTCTCATTGTCTCATTGTATATTAATTCTTAAACTATGCAGACAGAATTAACTTTTATGCCAGACTTTATTTTCACCTAGCACTGGAGAAGTTTAGAACACACTGAAATTCAAAGAAGTTACCAGGCACCATGAAATTAAATACTTTGTTTTATTGCAGTGTCAGGATCTGAGTTTCAAAACATAGGGACAATTTCTTTAGGATCAGAGGAATTGGCATATTTTTCTAAAGCATTCAGCTACAGAGAGCCCAGCTCTTTGTCTGAGCATGCCCAGTTTGATTCTACTGCTCCCAGGATTTACATCCTTAGATGCCTGCTTCATGTGGGCTCAGATGGAAGAACATTCCTCCCTGAAGCCACAGCCCATATGGGAGCTCACAGCCTCAGAGGACCTGGGCCTGCTGTAGATATGCTGAAAGATGTCAGAAGACAAAAGAGTGATGCAAGCAGTGGATCCAGAAATGTAAATGAATATAAGTGCAAGGCTAAAAGAATGTTAGGCTTTTGGCTTGTTGTTCATAAATTATTGATATCTTATGCACAGAGGCAATGGAATTGTGTTTCAACAACCCCGCTCAGTGGCTTCTTCAGAGATACATTTGTCTGGGTGAAGCCGCCCAAGGCCTGATGCCATGTGGCTAAAGAAGTAAGGCAGATTAGAGACACAGAGACCACAGCTGGATGATAATAGTCCTGGGAAAAATGAAAGAATGCCTCACATGGCATTTCATAGGTCACATAGATAAGTTTGGTTCCTAAATTTTACTGCTGGAGTGGATGGAATTAATAGTAAAGCCACACTTAGAGCCTGGCTAATGTTAAGATGACGATGTCATGTGCCTAAGAAAGGCAGAGATAGCCTAAGCATGGCACTGATGGGTACATTCTACTTCTTGTGCCTGAGGCTTCAGCATACTTTTGAAGACTCCAGGAGAGCAATCCTACAGACAGCACTAATTTCGCAGGTATACTTTACCTGGTGCAGATTTTGAAGGTGTTCTCAGGCAAGGAGGTGCTGTTCAGCAAGCAGTGCTGGAAGACATCACCTTTTCTCTCAGTTGTCCTCAACCAAGGCTGCCAAAGTCACTACATTCATCTGCACCATCCCTCTATCAAAGAAAACTCAGGAGACCATCACTGGAGCTATGTCGGCCTCTGCCTGCTGGTGGTCCAGCAGGTAGGAAGCTTTTCCCTGGCGGCTTTTACACAAGGTGCGAATGCTGCTGCCAGTGAACATGACAGCTCAGAGCCACACACTGACACAACACTCTTAGGACTTTTGGGAAAAATACTGTAAAGATCAAAATGCTATGGTTTTGAGTTCCTTTTCTGGGGCTATGATCAAAAGACAGCAAATGAGTAAGGTAGCAAACCTAGAGGAGAAAGGCCAAAGCTGCCAGCAGGAGTGTTGCAGACAGGGTGGGGAGAATGAAGAAAGTAAAAAGTGACAGAGGGCAGGTATAATGTAGGCAGCATAAAAGGCAAATTCATGAGGAAAACAACAGCCCAAATGTTTTAGAAAGCTATGGCATTTTCACAAGTGCAGCCCTCGGATGCTAACGAGACCTTCATTAAGGCATCTATTACTATTAAGGCCTGGCATTTTCAGTCTAATATGGCACATTGATAAAGGTGATCAGGACATAAGCACAAGACAGACCACTTAATTCAGATTTCAGACAAGTGCATTCCACTGTGCTTTCCTGTCTTGTAATCTTTGCGTAGTTTATTTCATAACATGAGTGCAGTGACTCTGCCACTGTGTGTCTAGCTGAAGAACCATTTCCAGCTGTGCAGAGATCCCACTGGTGAAAATCTAACTATGCTCATCCCCAATTTTACATTGGCATTCATTGCTAAAAAGTAAAAAACACCCACAGACTTGTAAAGCTAAAATAACAGAGCCGTTTGATATCCTTCAAAGCCAGGTGTGCCGGGTTGGTGCATGCCTTCTCTGCCTGTCCCCGCGACCCTGCAGGTGTGCTTTCTGCAGCTTGCCTCCAAGCTGTGTGGCTGAGTGTCATGATTTCTATAGTCCTTGTTCTGCATATTTAGCGTGCACCTGCTCAGATGCCCAGAGCCAGATGCAGTGTCCTCGGTTGTGCCTCTGATCTCTCTCCCTGGAAAGCAGCAATCTTCTGAGCTCTCCTTTGAGGCCAGTGGACTTGTAGCTCAGCATGGTCTCATTATTAGGGTCTTTTGCTTGCTCTTTTGATGTTAAAGGTGACAGAGCTGTGGCTGTGAAAATTCATCCAAGAACTAGATGTGAGGACTCTGCAAGTTCCATTCTCACTCTTCCCTGTGTTGGTTAAGCTCGGGGAATACATTCAGCTCTGCAGAGCAGCACTTCCCTAAAATCATCACCAGGATGAGCCAAGCCTCAGGACAGCTTAGTCTTCTTTCCCTTCACTGGTTTCCCCTCAAGTCTGTTCCCACCTTTGTCTTCTCCACTCTGTATCAGGAAGTACATTTACCTATCTTCTTAGCCTCCCAATTTCCAATTAACCTTTGTAGATCAAAGGCATTGCTGGGAGACTGGAGGGTGGAAGGAGAGGATAACTGCAGTGTTTCTCTCCCTGTTCACTTGGGGAACATTTTCTGTATGCTGCTGAGACTCCTCTGTGGCCACAGCTCTTGCCAATGGACCTCCAGACCCTTCACCTTGTAAACAAACTCATGAGCCACGGGTTGCAGCAGCTCCTGCATGTTGGTGGTATCCGGTCTGCTCTAGCATTCTTTAGCTCCTCAGTTTTTCACCATGGGTAGAGTTACATTAAAAACCTATGAAAATGGGTGCATTTACTATCTGAATACTAATCTGAACCATGAAAATTGCCCATAAGTATCTGTATGTGGCTGACAAAGACTGTGTTCACCTGCTGCATAACAAGGGGACTGTGATTTTCTGTCCACATCATAATGGCACGTCCCCTAAAGGTAGCCGAGGTAAGTGAGGCACTTGTAGCTTCCATTCCAAACAAAGGAGAAAAGACTATGAAGAACTTAGAGCATAAACTCTTCAGATAAAAAGAAAATGGATTTGAGGAACACAGTCCTGGAAAAGACAGAGGTTTGGAAAGCATGAGATTATTAGGCAGAGAAAAGCAGGACACACTGACATTAACCTGACTAACAACAATGATGTCAAGGGCCAGCCAAATAGCTCAGCGAATTAAAGTACGTGCAAGCAAGTGCAGGGGCTGGGGGTTTGATCCCTGGGCCTACCATGCTGGCCCCTCCCCCAGGGTGTGCTGAGAAGGCAATTGAGGCTGGGCATGGTGGCGTACACCTGTAATCCCAGCTCTTAGGAGGCTGTAAACAGGTGATCACTATGAGTCTGATTTAGTAATGAGACCCTGAACACCCTGTAGATCCTTACTCCCCTCCCCACAAAAAAAAGTCAATTTTCAGGAACTGCTGTCACAAAGTACAAACATGGGAACTTAAATAGCAGAAATGTTTTATTTTGTATTTAGTGGAAGTAGAAGTATTAAGATCAATATGATTTCAATCATCTGAAAAGCTTGAAGTCTGTTTTTCACTGTTCTCTTATGTTTAGCAGTAGCTGCACAGATATCCCTGTACTTGTAGAATTAGCACCCAGCTCTGGCTTCATGTCTGGTATCCCTCCTGTGTGCATCACTGTCCCTACCTCCTCCTTTGTAAGATCCTGTAATGCTGGACTTCAGCTCATACTAACTCTTTAATTTAGCTTAATTATCTTTCTAAAGTCATATTCTGATGTCATTGGATTATGACCTCAACTGCTGAACTTGAGGATATACTAACAAAGCTACTCATATTGGCTGGGGAGATAGCTCAACAGCATAAATGCCTGCCTGGCAAGCTCAATGTCAGGAATTTGATCCCCAGTACTGTGTGCCATGCCAGCCCGGGAACCCCAGATGTCATGTTGGCCGTGAAACTAGACATTGTGGTGCATGCCTGTAATCCCAGCAGTGGGAGACAGAGATAGGAAGATCATTATGAGTCTGAACTGCATAGCGAGACTCTATATTAAAAACAACAATAATGAAAAGCAGAATCTACTCATGTAAGTAAAGATAGGGTAGTGAGGGGAAAATCAACAATGTAACTAGAGAGGATAAGAATAGTGAGATAGACTTTGTGGAGGCCGGAGGGAGATGAGTTGGGGACAGAGAAGGGAAGACAGGAGGAGCTAAAAGAATCAAAGAGGGGACATGCGAGCATGCCAGCTGCCTACACTGCGCAGATTTATTCTGTATTGCAAATATGCAATGATAAGAAAGGGAGGAAGGAGAAGGAGGAAAATTAAAATGCAAATTAGCACAAGGGACAAACAGCATGCAAATGGTGAGAAGGCATGAAAGGTGGAGGCGCACATAAATGTTCTTTTCAAGGATATTTAAAGGACGAAAAGATCCTACACTGACACATATGAGAGAAGGGCAGTGTGCGGAGCTCTTTTTTTTTTTTTTTTTTTTTTTTTTTGAGAGGAGTAATAAATGGGGCATGGAACTTGTTTAGATTTTGACATAGTGAATTTTGAAATTTCTCTAAAATATTTACTGGTGATATCTGGCACTAAAAATTTTGAGTCTGGAGTTCTGGAGTTCAAAGTTCATATTTAAAGCTCACAGTGCTTTATTTCTTGTGTTTTGACTATGAATGCTATCTGCGAGGTGTCGGAGCTTTGTCTGTGGGCTGTGTGGTGCTAGCGATCTGAGTCCAAGGGGTATTACGGATGAGCCACGTGTGACAGTTCGCCTGACTCTGCCACTGCAGAATGGATTGCTGTTCAGTGTTTCCCACCTCAGTGACGGCTGCTGCCCAGTGCCAAGAACGTGTGGCTGTGCCAGCACCAAGAGGGTGGGAAGTGGGTCTGGCATCCACCTGCGAAGGGAAGTAGCACAGGGTAAAGGAAGCCAAATAGTTCGAACTAATCTTAAAACCAAGGCATATTTCTTTGTAGAAGATGGAAAGAAAGCTTGGAAGAAAGATGAATTTCTGTCATCTTTATCCAAAATACTTTATCTCTGTGCCTTGAATAACACTTAGCCCAATAGGCAAACAATTACTTAAGAATCACTGGTTACTCTGAAAAATGTTAAGCAACTTATGCCTATAACTAGAGATATCTAATGATGAAGCTTCCTGTGTGGTATTTAAATTTTCCCCAGCAGCACCAGACCCAAAGGAGTCCTGAGAATAACGTGGCCCTATCTCTCCAGGGGAAGCTGAATGTGACAGAAGTGCTGGTGATTACGCTCCACTAAGGTCCCGACAGGTCTCCTTTTCCCACACA
Organism: Ctenomys sociabilis; assembly: GCA_004027165.1. Taxonomy (NCBI): domain Eukaryota; kingdom Metazoa; phylum Chordata; class Mammalia; order Rodentia; family Ctenomyidae; genus Ctenomys; species Ctenomys sociabilis. The sequence goes on along the minus strand of PVKA01001998.1, from coordinate 82,852 downwards.
GCACAGCTGTTGCAGATCCAGCAGGAAGAAAACCAAAAGGAAAGAGGAAGCAAGACGATTCCAGAGCCAGGGAAAAGAGGAGCCATGATCTCGCTCAGCTAAACGCAGCTTTGCTTGTGCTTCAGAGACATTCACATTACAGGCAGATTTGGCACAAGCCAGTCATGTGAGCCGGAAAAGTATTTCTGCCTTCCTGAGCCAGCTGAAGGAAGAACACCAACAGAAGCAAACAAAACAAAGCAAGTAGCAACCACACACACACACACACACACACACACACACACACACACATTGTTAGAACAACCTGTAACCCTATCACACAGCTAGATGCGTTGAGTAAACATTGTTCTAAAAAGGAAAATCAGAGCCTTTGTCCGTTTGTTCCCCATGTCATTCTGAGCTCTACTCCACAATGCTGCGAGACTTCTACAAGTTTTATTCTCCAGCCCTTGTTGAGATTGCTCAGAATTCCTTGAACTGAAACTACCAAAGCTGAGAGCAAACAGCTGACCCTCGATCAGGCACAGGCTCTGCTGTGTTGCCCTTTCACTATTAGGGAGGAGAATCACCAATTTCTGCCATAATGCAAGCTCCATTTGGTGCTCTCCTAAAATAGTCCTTCCAGGGACCATTTCTATAGTGTGATGCTCTCAACCACAGGGGATGGATGAGAAGAGAGATGCCAGGGAATGGCAGGGAGGACCTTCAAATGCAGTCCGTCCCCCCAGATCCTGTGCTCTTTCCCTGCTGCATCTCCACACATCCTCTGCACATCATTTATTGAAATGATCAGAACATATATATAGAGCTATGCACATAAATGTGATGTATTTGAGGAAAATAATTCATATGCTCTATGTACATCATCTGTATCCATGTACACAGGCAGACTCTTGATTCTGGCAGCTTTTGCTTCCAAAAAATGAAAAATTTACCCTAAAGCACTAACTTCTTAGTATGAGCTCCATAGTAACAGTTATTGATTATTGTGGTAATCAATTCTCATCAGTCCTGTAAGAATTTTGCTGCAATTAAAGTATCATTTTGTAAATAGCTCATCAGAGTAACTTCAAAATGTCACCTAGAAAAATTTGCATTCTGTTTTTGTCACTTCTCTTGGGAACAGGTTTAGACAAATTAAGTCATTCCCTTTACCTTTTTTTTTTGTTTGCTTGTTTGTTTTTTAAAAATCAATATTACCTCAAATGGGACTCAGATAAGTGCATGTTCTCTAAATTTGAGAACATTGAACATTTTCTATGTGAATTTAGTTGTTGCCATAGTGTTAAGGTTTTTAATCATTGTTCCATATAACATCTCATTTTGAGCACAAAACTGAACTTCGCCTGTACATGTTATTTGGCTTTTTATGGGATTCACTGATCAAATGTTTCCATATCCTGGCCATGATAAACTGAAATTTGGTAGATGTGGGTATTTCTGTTAGTCCTAGTAGCTGAAATTACTAGGGTTGCATTTCCATTAAATTCGTCTTCCATATACCATCTATCACGGTTGAATCATAACAGTACATTTCATGTCAAAAACAGCTACTGCTTCATGAGCCCTGCTTCATGTTTCAGTGCCCAGTTTATATGACAAATAGAAAACCAGCCAACTTCACTTTAGAAAGGCACAGAGATAAGTGGCTCAGGGTTCTTTGGGACGAAGACCCGTATCACACTCTAAGATAGAACGCTGGGGTCCATCAAAGTGCCAGTGGGCAGGGAGGGAGGTCTTGAATGAGTGAGGAACTCATTGATGTTGGCCTTGAAACAAGCTGTAAGGGCTAAGAATGGTTTTTAGCTCACACTAGGAGCTATGCTCTTCTTGCCTTTTCTCAAAGAGAGAGCTACGGCCGACTTCTGAAGGAACTGCTCTCCAGGTCTCAATGGAAGAAGAAATCCGAAGCACTGCAAGAGTGGACTTGTTGGACACGGAGGTCTGCTGAGCCAAGTCTCCAGTAAAAAAGGAGGAGCACCTAGGTGTGAGCGCAGCAGCAGGCCTTTCAGCACACAGACCCTCCGGGATCCCGCACCCCACATGCGGCCCCACACAGCCCAGCTCTGGTGACTGATTAATGCAAGTTCTGGAGGAGGAGGCGATGCTCTGTGCTCGGTACCCAGTTATAAGCACACACCTAAAAGTAATGTGATTCATTCTCCTTTTCTATTTTTAGGCAGTCAGTAGTCAGAGAATCATTTCTTTTTATGTTTGCATATTTTGGTCAGGGTGCCCTCTGTAAATCCTCCATAACTTTCTCTTACCTGCATTGTAAGTCTGATTTAAATGTCTTTCTTTATTGAACTGTGTGTCATCCTCTCAAGTAAAAGTAATCTCTTCCTCAATTTTCTTTTCTCAAGCTTGTGCTTTGTCTCTTTTTAATCCTGTTGTCTTATTGTACATTTCAATAGTTGTTAAATGTTTATATTGGCGTCCTTTTTATTTTAAAATTTTCAAGAGTTAAAATAATATATGAATGGCAATAGAATATGCATCTCTGACAAAAGTAAATGAAGGGATATAAATGAAGGATGATTTTGTAGTGGAATATATATATATATATATATATATATATATATATATATATATATATATAAAATAGCATAGATATATACATACTTTCTCTTAGTTCAATGAGAAGAAAGTTTTGAGCTAATAGTCTTTAGACAACATATCATGTCTGCATCTTATACTAGGAATAACTACCACCAAGACAACAATATGCAATGTATTAATTATTGTAACTGTCCTACTAACCTGTTTTGAAACTATTTCATTGTTACTTCTTTCTCAATAAAATTATTTTAAAAAGTATTCATTGTTAGAATACCTGCCTGTTCTCTGGTCCGGCACCAGCTGTAAAGTCAATGATTTTAAAAGTACATTTCATAAAATTTTAAGGATAAGGAGATAAAAATTAAGCAGACTGACCAATAATAGGATAAAAATAAGAAGCATCACAGCCCCAGTAAAGTTACTACAAATGTTGTTGTTTTGATTACTTTCCAGAGGTTCACATGACCCAGCAAAAAAGACATTATTTTTAAATCCAGAGGTAATAATGTGTGTGTGTGTGTGTGTGTGTGTGTGTGTGTGAAAGAGAAAGAGAGAGAGAGAACAACCCCTCATAATGAATGATAAATGTATTCATTATGTACTGCAAACAGGTAGTATTAAAAAACAAATAAAATTCAGAGTATTAGTCAGAGGAAGTGTGTACTCTTGCTTACCATGTGTATGAGTAAGGAATGATTCTTCCTTATTCCCCCCTAAAATATACTTAATAGGCCTAGAAAAAATAGCCTAGTAGCATGATTATATCTATCTGTATATATACATATATATATAGAGAGAGAGAGAGACAGAGAGAGAGACAGAGAGACAGAGACTGAGAGACAGAGAGAGAGATATAGCTGTGTGTGTGTGTGTGTGTGTGTATCTGCACTGTATGTGTGTACACAAATTGGAATAAAGAAACTAAGTGGGAAGTTTCCTGTGATAAAACAAATTGATGAAGCAATAGCAACAACTATGCAGAGCTGCATAGAGTTTTTAGTCATTTCTGTGTCTGGGCAGCTCCAGTGCTAGTTCTAGGCAGAGTTATTTCTCCTCCTCTGAGGCCAGTAGCAGGACTGCTTGTTCCTCAAGGCTCCCCTTGTGAGCGCCAAGTGACCTTGAGCACCAAAAGCTGCGCCATTTGGGTGTCAGCACCACTTCTTTATCTTGGTTTCCACAAGAGGACAACCTACATCATTATAGTTCCTATGCAATATAGTTTATTAAAGAAGACCAATGTGCTAAGGGCTTCTGGGTAAGCAATACTGACCTTTTCACTGCTATAGATAATCCCACTGGGAACAACATTAGAATTTAGGTGTGAAGATCAACTCTGAGTGATAATCACTGAAGCTTTCTTTGCAGCACACATTTTGCTAACACTGAGAAATTAAAAGGCTCAACCTGTTAAATGACTGAGTTTAGGCCACACAGCAAGCTGCCCAAGATTTTCCTGTGGTTGCCTCTCCAGAAGCCATCAGATGGACATCAACTGCCACCCAGTATGTGCCGGGAGCTCACCGCCTGCGGCCTGAGAAGTCAGAGCAGACAGCGCCGTGTCCTGCCTCTGCTGAACAATTTCTGACCACAGCACTGATTTCCTGCTGCACATAGCTGTGCAGTTCATCTGGGGCAACAGAAAGAGAGGATCGTTTGCCTCCCCCTGCTCAGAACACATGGCTGCAAGATGCAGAACTGGAGTATTAAAACTTGAAATTATTATATATTACAGTCATTACATTTCATGATTTATGTTCTGTCATCCACTTACAGCTAACATCTTTTGCTTTAATATATGAATTACATTAATACCTCACAATTACATAGATAAAGCCAAATTGCACTATCTTTGTTTATAACCTCAGAGCTATTTCCAGCATACATTCCAATAAATTTATTCTATAAAAACAATGAATTTACAAAATTTACAGTAACTTTTCAACTACTAACCTTGAAGATGGGAAAGATGTTACAAGGACAAGCATAACAGAATTGATATAAAGTGCACTGTTTTCTTTTCAGAACTAGAATAATTAATATTCATCCACAACTACCGTTATGTGCACAATGTTTCATTATCTCTCGATTATTAGTTTCTTATTATAAAGTTACCTTTGTGACAAGTTTGAGCAAATCACTGAACAACTATCACAGATGTTATTAATATATGTGTCTGGTAGCTATACACTTAAATTTGTATACAAAGATTATATAAACTATATTAGGCTCTATTGTATTACAAGAAGGATTGGCAAAGAATTAAAACTGAAAGTATAATTAAAATTAGCACACTATACACTAAGAGCTATCAGAAAACAGGAAAAATGCCTTGAACCCAAGTCCTGAAGAAGAATCTGAGGACAAAGCTGCCCTTGGTCTCTCTCTCAGCATGTGCCAGCTTCTCTAGCCACCAGGGACATCTCTGCAGCTTGTTCTTCCTCAAACAGTTCTCTCTTCTGCTATCGAATGAAATAGTTTCTTCTGGTGACTCCTGAGTCCTTTGAGTAAGGCTGTCTACTTGGCTTGTGCTGATGCCAGAGGCGAGCACAGAAAACTCTGATTCAGGATGGGTCACATCAAACACATAGTATTATTTCAGCGGGTGCAATCAAAGAGAGGGATGTTTGTGTGGAGATGGCAAGAAGGTGGATGATAAACGGAGTTTCCACTGGCTGTTATTGCCAGTATAGGTGGGGAAACATCCGCTAATGGAGGCAGCACATCAGAAGTGTAATTGGGCACAAGAATACATGGAACTTTCCTTTCAGAAACTACACAAACATGCACACGATAGTTAAGGTATGCTACCAATTGCTATTAGTCATCAAAAGGAAAAGCGTATGTCTATATTGTTTGATCACTGTTCCATGCCTATATCTGGTAATGTGAGCAACTACTTTGAAATTTTATGTCAGTATTTTTATGTTTATTTTTCTTTTCTTTAAAATTAAAAATGAAAGGGCCAGCCAAATAGCTCAGCATATTAAAGTGCCTACAAGCAGGTGCAGGAACCTGGGGTTCGATCACCAGGCTTGCCCTGCCCCCAGGGTTCCCTGAGATGGTGATTGAGACTGGGCATGGTGGCATGTACCTGTAATCCCAGCTCTTGGGAGGCTGAAAACAGGCACATCCCTATGAGTCCAATCTAGTAGTGAGACCCTGAACACCCTGTAGACCCTTCCCTAAAATACAGAAAAAAATAAATAAAATTAAAAATTAAAACATAAAATAAAATAAAATTTTAAAAAAAGAAGTGGGAGGATGTTCATGTCTGTTTTAGAACACACTACCAAGGAACTATAATCATCAGTCTGCCATGGCGAAAGAGACACGATCAGTGGGATAGATTTGAGAGTAAGGAGTCTTTATAAAGAAAAGAAGCTGCTTATCATATAAAAAATATATAAAATATCACTATTGGGCCAACAAGATAGCTCAACAGACTAAACACCTGCTTTGGCAAGTGCAGGGACTGGGATTTGGTCCTCAGTCCCACAAGTTGGGCTGGCCCTGCCCCTAGATGCACCGAGCGGGCCACCAGATCCAGGTGTAGTGGCACACGCATATAATCCCAGCACTGGAGAGGCTGAAAACAGGAGGATCGCTGCAAGTCTGAGCTGCATAGTGAGACCCTATATCAAATACATTAAAAATAAATAAACAAAATAAAATATCACTACAAATTTGTGGCCTGTTCACCAGTTCAGACACTTCACTCACTGCCGAGTCCTTTCATGAAGCATACATGCAACTTCTAATTGAGAGCTTCTGTCTAGAAAGAGCAGAATTATAGCCTTTATAAAAACAGATTATACTAACAGGAACTGGGGAGACAGCTCAGAGGCATAAGTGCCTGTTTAATAAGTGCAAGGTCCCAAGTTCAATCCCTGGTACTACAACAAACAAAACAAAACTACACAAAACAGATTATACTACCAGCATCATATTTCATCCTATCGTTCTTGTCATTGTTGTCTTCAGACACTTTCACATTTATTCTATGTAGTGATATTTTTAAGTCTTAGTATTTAAAGATTATTCACAGTACAGTATATAATAAATGTATTTCCAGTATACTTCCTATACTGCAATTTGTAAATATAAGAAATTAGTAAATTCCAAATAATTCTTTGAGAATATAAAAAATGCAAAAAAAAGAAAAAAATTCCTCCATGTGAGCACATCTCAATTTCTCTTAGTGTCAGCAGTGACTATGAAAGGAAAAATAATTTAAAGGCCTTGAGAAATAAACTTAAACCTGACAACGTAAAGGTCATACTTATATGAACAGCCATGTAGATGACCCTGAGGACAAATGTTCTGCTTTAACATTGAGATCACTATACTAAGAGTGTAGGATGTGGGCCAGCTACCTGGTGCTAACAAAGAAATGAACACTGAGCAGTTAGCCTTTTTTCTTAAGCTGCCAGATATTGACATCTGTGGGCATGTGTTCTGGGGAGCGAGGCGGGCCAGCACTGTTACATGGCATCATCGTGCCTCTGTATTTCTCAATTTTCGAACCTGTGGGCTCATTATTTTCATCTCTGCATTTATCACATTTGAGTTCCCTTAGATTTTTATGCTTAGGTAACTCCCAGTTTGCCACTTTAATCTAGTCCCTTTATTATGGTATTTTCTTCTTAGTGCAGAGTTCTTGATTCATGTGCTCAAGTTCCCCAGACACCCCTGCCTGGAAGGTTATTCTATATCATTCCTTCACTGGCTCAACACACTGTATTTGTCGTATCATTTGTCTTTACTTTTATTTTGTATCAAGGGTAGCCTGAGCCACAGTTGTGACATGGAAAGGAAGCGCCACAGCCTGGGCGTGCAGATGCTCAGCAGCCCCACGGACTTCATTACACCCCAAAGCACACTGCTTCCTGAACAGCGCTCTTCCTCTCCTTTCCATGAGGTGTCCAAATCAGACCTGAATTCGTGATGTCAGCTGCCACAGGAAGCAAAGAAGGCTTCCAAATCCTATGATTGGCTAGAGATCCTTAGGTCTTGCTGCAATCAGCCTCCAAATCTTAGGACTTGTTGGGGGAGGTTTTCTAATATCATTGTCACCCTAAAAGCCTTACAACTTTTCAAAGAGAAGTCTGCATTGAGCACCTGACTCTTTCACATTGCCATATCCCCTTACAGGTTCACAGGGTCATTATAAATCTTCACATTTAAATGTATACATTCCAGTTTTAACAAACAATCCTTAATTTCTCTTTAGACTGCTACTAACACTGGGTGTGGTGGTGTGCCCCTGTAATCTCAGCTCTTGGAAGGCTGAAAACAGGCGGATCACTGTGAGTCCAATCTGTGTAGTGAGACCCCATAGACACTAAATGCATTAAAAAAAAATAAAAGACTTCAAAGTCTTTCTTTCTTCTAAGTTCAATTTGTGACATCAGAGAAAGGCCCCAAAGTGGCCAAAGCACAAATTGCCAAATCAAGCTCACCTGGTGTGTGTGTGTGTAAGTCTGTGCTACGGGGTCAAGGAGTCTGTATTTTTGTTTTACTGATTCTACCCTAAGGCTTGTGTGTTTGCAGTGTATAATGTGTATGGTCGTTGTGTGGATTCCTGCATGTACTGACATCTTCTCTTGACTTTCCCTGTCCATCTCTTGCTTCCCTTCACCTTTGAGAAAAGTCTGTCTCCATATCTACTGTTGTCTAACTTTTGCACTTTATTTATAATTTTAATTTCTTTTACGGGAGAAACTACAGGATATTTAAATTTTTCATTTTTTTAAACTGTGGGCTGAAAGGAAACTTTCTGCATTGTTGGTTGGAATGTAAACCGGCATGACCACTATCAAAATCAGTAAAGTTTTTCAAAAATCTAAAACTAGAAACTCCATGTGACCCATTCATCATTCCCCTTCTAGATATCTCCCTGAAACATTGGGACATGGGACTGCAGCAATCTCTTCATTGTTTAGAGCAGCACAATACGTAATCCCTAAATCTTGGAAGTAGCCGGTATTTCTATCAGCACCAGCAGATGAATGGATAAGGAAAATGTGATGTTTACCACAGCAGAGTGGAACTCTGCCACAGAGACAGGTAAACCGAAGGCTTCTGAGGAAAGTGCACACACCTCAGGCCCATCAAAGCATAACTTGTCAGAAGATAGATGCAAAGAGTTCTGGAGGCCGTGTTATTCATGTCAGCCTATTTTTGCATTGCTAAAGGAAAGGAAAAAGTTAGAAGGCAGAAGGAGAAATGGATGTTGTAGAGGGTCCAGGTGAGTTATATGCCATCTGCCAATACATCACTCAGTAACCCTAAGGGGCACTGTTACACTGTCACTGTTCAACCCACACAAATCAAGTTGAAGTTCAAAGAGACGAAATGTAATTAAATGATGACTATAAGATGCAAATCTAGGCTGGAGTTGTGGATGCAGGTACCCATGGCTTCCAAGATCAGTGTGCTGTTGGGAGTGGGGTTCTCAGGGCAGAGCCTGGAAGGTTCCACTGTGCCATCACTGCCTTGGGGCCAAGCGGTAATGGGCTCAGTCTGCAAGCATTGTGAAGCAAGACAAAGTCTTCCTTCATCTTCCGTTTGCCCCATGAAACTTGCGGGTGCAGCTTGTGGCTGCAGAGTTCACTCACAGATCACTTGCGGGTCCCAGGCCTCACCTTTCCTGGTATTCTTCCCTACACATACTGCTGTTACATTTTATCAAGGGAAAGAAGTTCTGCTCAGAAATAACGTCAAGCACAGTTCTTGCAACTTATTTTCACATTGAAAGCTTGTCATACTTGCTTTAGCCTCAAGGGTTATGGTGATGTAAAGCTAAATGAATACTGGCAGTAAGCTGCCCTTGCTTTATCTTAAGCAGGAAGTCTAAGGCATTGCGAGAATTGAATATTTTGCTCCAGCCACAGAAAGATGATCAACATGGGCCTTTCCAAGAACTGTGGGCTTCAGTGACACCACTCAGCTTCTAATGGGCACGACTGTCTATTAAGTGTGCTATGGTGGCACAAAGCTTAACATTTCCTTATCCACTGTCACACTTAATGGTGCAAGGCAAAGCTGGCCCTACTGTGATTAAAGACAATGCAAGAGTGCTGAGTTCAGCATCACTGTGTATATGTCGAGTCAGGTAAGATTGTGAGGAAATCAAGGTGTTACACAAGCTAGGAATGGTTTTGAGATTAGTTATAAGTGCCATTTATGTGTATACAGAGACAAGTGAAGCTAACTCTTCGGTTGTCTGATTTTTCTCAATGTAGATGGATTTTAAATTTGAAGTTGTTATTTAAAATACTTGAACTTGGACCATTTTTGAGATTTGAAATTCTCGGAAAACACTGATAAACAAAGGAACAGTCTTTTGTGGAGGAGGGTACGGGCTGAATTGACCCCACTGACTTGCTTTCATGTGTAAAGTGCACCCTGATGCCCTCTCTTTGGCTTGTTACCAAGTTTATAAAAACTTCCCAATCAATCCAAAATATAAAAACCATGTCATACTTTTATTCAAGTAGCACCCCATCAACTAAGGATTTTTGACTGGATTTTGAGGGAGTTTGCAGGAACCCAGCACTGTTCTGCACACAGCACATGGGTTCATTGCTTTCATTCTCGAGCTAACCTTAACTCTAGACAAATGTACAGCAGATGAGCTGTGGAGCTCAGCAATTGGGTAGCTTCCTTAAGGAGAAGCAAGTATTGCAGGCAAGACTGGAGAACGCTGACCTCTGTAGGACAGGAGTTTAAGAGCTATTGATGAACTCACTGGCTTCATATGAATTTACCTTGTAGATCAGTATTCGAGGTAAAAAAAAAATCAGTTATATCGAGGGTCTTCAAGACTGTTTAGAGACAATCATGAGATGTTCCTGGGATGGAGAACAAAGCATTTTCAGGGTTCAGAGAGGAAGTACAAGGCCTTGCTTAGTATGGGGACTGAAATGTGGAGAGCCAGAGATGCAGTGAACTTAAAAAATATGAGAAGAATGTCAGCTGCCAGCTCTGCCATCCCCTTTACTCCCACCTCTGAAATAAATCACCCTGAGACTCTGGCCTGACCTGAAGAGGTCCAGTTGTCCCTGCTCAGCTGCTGTTTGCTTCTGTGCTTACCAAGGTGGTTATCCAGGGGGAGGGTTCCCAGTGTTCAAGTCCAAGATTCACCTAGCCTCCTCTTTTATCAAATAAGGAGAAAATCCACACAATACTTGGCCATAGTTTGTCACAGAGGAAACAGTTGATGTCAGCTGTTACTATTAGATTCAGTGTTCTTATTTTTCCTTTCTTTGACAAGTATTAGGCTTCTTCCACAACTCTGGCTTTTTCCTGGCTGTATCTTGTAATCATGATATGCTAGTAGCTGAAGTCCATGCCTCCTGCACTTAAGACTTTCCAATGTCACCTGGAAGCAATCTTAGTCCCAGCTAAAATACCACAGGAGGAGCAGCAAGAAGTCTCTGTGGGTCGCTGGGCCGGGCAGCCCAGTCTGGGCAGTGCTTCATGGAGCACAGCCTTCGCACAGATTAGCTTCCACATTCTATTACTAAACAGGTGGATGGTTTCATTTCTGTTTAAACAAAAGAGAAGGAGCTAGCACTTGCCCAGGACTGTTTCTGCGTCTGTGTCAAGCACACATGCTCACAACTGGTTCTCAGCTAGACGTTGCAACACTTGGACAGATGCGAGCCTGCCTTAATGCTGCGGATGGCGAAGCAGACTCTCAGAGTTGAGGAGCCAGCTCTCCAAGAGCCGCATCTGCACTTGACATTGATCTCCTTTCTATACCTCAGAATATCTGAGCAGGTATCATTAGGAAAAGGGAAAATAAATTGGTATATTCTTAGTGGAAGATTCCATGAAAAGAAAGACACAGAAGCCATATTTAGAAAAAACGTAAGCCTATTTTGAACAATAAAACTTATTTTATAAAATAAGCTGAACTATAAAAAGTTTAACATTCAAACATTTTCACTGTACAGGCATAGCATATGTTCCGTAAGACTGAAATTACAGAAATGTTTAACCGCTGTCACTCTGTATGCTGTCTTTCTGTTTCATTTTGTTTTGTAGTGCTGGAGACTGAGCCTAGGACCTCGCTCGTGTTGGACAAGTGGCCCCTATGGATACCCCCACCCAAAGCCACCACTTATTCCTGCATCCATCTGAAGTACCTGACTATTGGGGCAAGCAGGAGCCAGGGCGTGTCTGCTCAGCCCCTCTCCAGCAACCTTCTCTTTAAATTTGCATTTTGTACTTTCTCTTTCCAAGATGGTTCCAGTTTTTAAATTTTTATTTTTATTAGTCCTTACAGTTAATTTTTCTCATGTTTTACAAACAAAATATATAATATTTTATTTTTACTCAAGTTTTATTGGGACTTGTATAAGAAAGAGAGCTCCGGTTCTGTTCCTTCTCCAGCCTTTCTATCACCACCAGCCTGCCAGGGGCTGCGGATGGCAGCTCAGCAGACCTGGCACACACAAGGTCCTGAGTTCAATTCTCGGTACAATAACAACAAAAAGACAAGCCTGGCAGAGCTTTTAAGACCACTACTTCAACATAAATACAATTAAGAGAAAGCTTCTCTACATGTTCAAAGGGCAATTTCCGAATATAAACAAGCAACCCGACTTCAGATCCAGAAGTGCCAGGTGTTCACCATATGGAGACACACACAGCACTACGCTCCAGAGTGCTGCCCACAAAGCTGCGGAACCCAGGCACTTTGCTTCTCCTCCTCATCCCTTTAGCTACGCTGTGCCTTTATCTCCCACATTCTGCTCACTGAAGTTGACACAAACCTGAAGTGCCTTAAGATGTATACTTACTCACAGTGCAGGTTTTACCCTTTACTTCTCTGAGTTTTGTGAAGTTCTTCACTTTATATTCCTTAAGGCACTGGAGGAATACAAGAATTCTTCATATCATTTTACTATTGTTTCTTAATAAATTTGGTGTATAATTAAGTGATTTTGAAACTTTACATCTTGTTCTATGACAGTTACCTTTCTGCTGAAAGAATTCTAAGACCTTGTTTGCTAGGAAATAAACCAATGTAACACATTTTAAAGATGGCATCATGTCATGAAAAACAGTCAATCTAGAAAATAAAACTGTGAGAATATATTAATATATGTTCATTATTCAAGTAACTTTTGATGGCCATGTTGGAAAGTACTAGAATGCTGGCAGAGGCTGACAGGTGGTTTTTACCTGCAATTGCTGTATTTGGGAGACTGAGATGGGAAGACAGAGTTTGAGGCCAACCTGGAGTACATAGTAAATTAAACAGTGGCTTGGAATGATGAAAGGCCCTGCCCTGTCCAAAAAAAAAAAAAAAAAAAAACCAGAAAGCAAACAAAATAGTGAGGCGCAGTCTCCAGCACTCAATCAAGTAAACAAACGGCTGGAGACACTTTCTCAAAAATAAACTTAAAAGGGTGGCAGCAAACCAATAAAAGGAAAGATCTGAAAAATGGAATATGCAACAGTCTTAGTTTCAGGTTGTATTGTCCACTTGTATTAACTTCATTGTTACATTGTTTTCTTTAGAAAAATATATTTACTTAACACTGACCATTCTGAAAACTTTTTCTAGAGCCCATGTCATAACATGGGGGATTATTGAAAACTAGATGCTTTTTTAGTTCAGGGGCAGGTGCAGAATGAAGACAGGCTCAGAGGCAGGCAAGAAAGTCACTGCAGTAAAGGAAGATCAAGTTCTCCCATGGCAGGAGTCTCAGGGAAGGGGCAGTCATGGAGGAGGAGGAATCAGGTGAGCAGTGTGAAGCAGGGAGCGGAGGGATCATGAGCCTGCCTTGGCCTTGCGATGCGCTGGTCAAGGTGGAGGGCACTGAATAGTATGAAGTGGAACTGGACCTGGCCTGCTAGGTGAGACAGAGGAGGAATGCTCTAGCACTGCGGAGCTGCACTGAAGAAAACCGGCCCGGCAGCTGCCGAGGCAAGATGGCTGCACCATTTTACTAGACTTTCTGTTCCTGTTTAGCCCCTCCAGGTGGAAAGGGACACAAATAACTGACAGAAAAATAAAAACCAAACCTAAAGAATACATTTTAAATGGCGCAATAAGTATTTTTAACCAATAATCACTAGATATTTTAAGAATAAAGCAAAAATTAGGAGTGCTTTTCTCATTTCCCAAACTTACAAAGAAACCACCATTGACATTTTTAGAAGCTAAGTGTACTTCTGCCATTTGCTATTGTGTGTGAGCTTTCTTTATTACATGAAAAAATAAGTCATATAAAAATTAAGTTTTTTTTTATTTAGGCTTTTCTACTATAGTCCATATTTTCTTTAAAAAAAAACCCTGAGCAACTTATTATAAGAAGTAGTCATTTAATTGACCACTTCAGCTCAAAGTCTGTGAGCAGAGTATGTTTTCACTTAGGGAAGAGAAAATGCTCTAGCTAAACCAAGTAGTAAGACTTCTCATAAGATTAACTACTTACAGAGTAAGGTGAATACTGGATAATCAGGGCAGAATTACCCATTTGCGTCTCTGAAAAACCCAGGCAGGAGAAGAGGGAGTTTCTAGAAGCCACTGTTCATGAGTTTAATGTCTGTAGACTTTCAGATATCCTTTGCAGAGCCTGTATCCAATTTCAGTGGAAGTTGAGCATGTCCCCACCACTGCTGAATGACCAAAGCTGTCTCTTTCCTTTTCCTTCTGCCTCCCAGCTGAGACCTGCACTGGCAAGTGCAGGAAAGCCAGCCTCAACTGATTTCCAGGCTCTGGGCCTCAAGCAGAGGAGGTGAAGGTGGTGTTAAGACCCAGACAGATGTTCTGGAACATGTGATCTGTTCCTCTAGGCTTGTTCACGTGGCATTTGCATGTTGGCATTTTCTGGGGAAGGAAGCAGAGATGGTGGTTAGAGCACAGGATCTCAGGGAGGACCACTCAGTTTCAGATCCTTGCTCTGCTGCCCTCTAGGCATATGAAAGCTAAGCTGAACATCTTGCAGCTAAGCCGGGCGTGGTGGCGCATGCCTGTAATCCCAGCACTCGGGAGGCTGAGGCAGGAGGATTATTGTGAGTTCGAGACCAGCCTGAGCTACAAAGTGAGCTTAAAAGCCAGCCTGAACTGCATAGTGAGACCCTGTCTCAAAAAGACAAAAAAAAAAAAAAAAAAAAAAAAAAAAAAATCTTGCAGCTATGGTGATGACTGGAACACTTTCTTTTCTTTATAATTTAAGCTATCAGATGACTTGTTGTGTGCAGTATTACTGACAATCATGTTTATCAAATGGTAAATGACACCTCTGCATGTGTGTATATGTATGATGATTGCTAAGGAGTTCAATGGGCAGGTATATGGTGGCTCATTCACTGGATGCAATAAACCCACAGCCGTGGTAGCTTTTTTTTTAATTTTATTTTTAATACTAGTTTTATTGAGAAAGAAATAGCAATGAGACAGTTTCAAAACAGGTTAGTATCACAGTTACAATAATTAATACATTGCATATTGTTGTCTTCATAGTGGTTATTCATACCAAAGAGGCAGACATGATATCCTGTCCAAACACTATTAGTACAAATCTTTCTTCTCATTGAATTAAGAGAAAGTAGCTGCATATCTATGCTATTTTGTTTATACAGATATATATATATTTATATATATATATATATATAAATATATATATATATAGCTACAAAATGGTCCTGCATTTATATACCCCTTTTCTGTTTACTTCTTTTTTTTAAATTTTTGTTTTATTGAAGAACAAATATCAATGAGACAGTGTTAAGATACCTTGACAAGATGAATTTGATAAATTAATACATTACAAGCTGTTTTCATAATGTTTTGGTATCATAGAAGGTGCATACATGATATTATACTTACAGATATTATTATAGCATATGACTCTTATCAGTAAAGAGAGTGTAGCTGTTTGCATATCTTATCTTTTATACCTGAATTACATTAAAGATTCATTAATTAATACTTTCTACCTTGTTATTTTCCCAGTGGTTTTTCATAGTACTAGAAGCTGACATAATATCTTGTCCGACCACCATTAGTGTAAATCTTGCCTCTCATAGGATTATGTAGAAGCACAGCGTTATCTATCCCAACTGTACGATCTATACACACACATCATGATTCTTCCATTCTATACCCCTTCCTTTGGCTACACCTGTCAGAGATGGGCACTCCATTGTCATTCAATGAACTTAGGTGCTTGAACTCAACAACACAATCCAACACAGTCCAGCATTCCACAACAATAGTGAGTTATCCAAAGAAGTTGTCGACCAAGCCATTTACAGCTCAGCTTTATATTATGGCCCCGTGATGTATACTTCATTTTTATACTTTTCTGCTGGATGGTTAAGACCTAGATAGAGCAAGACTTATATACCAACACATGTACTTTATGTTTCTTATGAGGTCAGTGAAGTCCCCTCAGGGTTTATCTTGCAGTCCTGTACCTTATTCTGTAGATTCTTTGTCTCTGTCATCCATGTGGATGAGTCATGGCCAATGCTTGACCAGTTTGCTCTCCATGAGAGCCTGAGAGAAAGTTTTTCTCCATGTGACTCTCCCCAGGCACACTATAGAACTTCCATCTCTTTCCTCTGTGGCTCCATAATCTTCTTGTTCAGAAAATTTGGAGCTCAACTGAGTTTCATGATGTTGCAGTACAGGTCCTCCTATGTCCTGAGTCTTCGCTGACCTTGAAAGGCTAAGGCCAAAATGTTGGCTGGCCTTGTGGCTCTTCTATTTCTCCAATTTTGATTTGTGAACTTAGGTTGTTAACCATCCAGAAGAAAAGCTGGTTAGTATCCTGGAGCATATGCCATTCACTTTGCCTTATTTGACTCAATTGATTTTAGTTGTTGTTGTGCATTTCCGTGTTGGCTTTTGTTGTTCCTAATCACATAGGGTGCTAGCAGGGTGGCCAATGGGTTTCTACCCTGATTTTGTAGTGACTGATGACAAATATGAACACTTCACAAGGTCAGGAAGGTAAATACTAAAATGTAACAAAAGTATGAACTTTGAACAAGAAGAACTATTCACAGGAAAGAAATAAGAACATTCATAAGAAGGCACAAAAAATAAGTGGAATCAATGATTCTAGGAGGATGTAAGTTGAATGTCTTAGGATTTCTGATGAAGAATTAAAAATGGCAGAGCAAGAGGAGAGAGGTGAGCAGGTACTCAAAGTGCCAGAGAGAGAAAGTGAAAATTTTTAAGATGCTTTGTTCTTCAGTTACTGAAAAACAGGACGAACCTTGGAAAGCCTCTCTTCTCCTTATTATTTCTTTGAACTGCCACCACATGGAGAATAGGCCATGCTAACCACAGGTTCTTTCAAGCAGTGACCACATTTCTGTAATGAATTTCTAAGCTGGGAGTGGCCCCCTTCTGAGAAATGGAGCCTGCTGCTAGCCCAACTGCAGATCAGCAGAAGCTGCCAGGTGGTAGCACGGTGGGTTTCCTTGCACTGGGTGTCCTGTTTTGGTTTTTGATTCTCCTTCATCTGTCTATGCTCCCTTTGTTTGTGTAGGCTGACTTTTATTCTTATCCTTTTAAAATAGAGAGGGAAAAAAATGAACATGTCAACTGTAACAGCTCTGTCCTCCATATATTTGAAGCCTGTCACTACATTTTTAGTTTGCAAGTGTGTGTCCAGGCAAGCAAGCAGTATGCCTGCAGCTTCCTACACTGTTGCTACTGGGTGTTTTTCTATGAAAGAATAACTTAAGTTTTGTAGGCTATTTCTGTTTCCTGACAAGAAAGTCATTTCTTTTCTTTCTTTTTTGTTTTTTGTGGAACTGGGGATTGAACTCAGGCCCTTGAGCTTGCAGGGAAAAGATTATTCTACTGAGCCATATCCCCAGCCCCAGAAAGTCATTTCTTTCATCTTCAACAGCAAACATTAGAAGAGAGATATCTGAAGACTTATTGAGAAGCCTGACATTTCTTTTAACACATTCAGAATGTCTTCAAACTATCTAAATTACATATTCTGAGATGGAATATGTAATTATGTAAGGTCTCACTGTTTTCATTATTCTTAACCAAAGATAAAAATGCATTTAGGAGACCTGCTAGTGCAGAACTCTAAATGCTATTGAGTGTTAATGAAATTATATGCCATTTGAATCAAATAATGAATTTTTATAGCAATACTCTTCAGACTCTGTAAAGGCAATTGGCTTTAGATATACAATTTGGAGTGAAGGGAGAAAGCTTAATTTACTCTCCAAGAGGCCTGAGAAGGCAGACATAATTGTTATTCTGGCCATAATTGTGGTTCAACATATCTCTACATTGACGCAAAGACCGTCAAGAGCAATACCTAGGATTCTCTAGCCGACAGTTTTCTGTGGCTGCCAGAGTCTTCGCAGGAGGGGTTCTCATGCACTAGGGGCAGGGTGCCTTTGCCCAGCAAAGGTTGAATGATCTCTATTCTTTGAAATCATGGGTCTGTGAGTTAAATACCCCTGATAGGAGGGATTAAGAATGTGCACAGACCAATGGCTCAGGCCACCGTCCACGAGGGCTACTTTAGATGTCACTCTTATTTTATTTTATTTTATTTATTTATTTATTTATTTATTTATTTATTTATTTATTTATTTATTCATTTTGCAGAACCAGGGATTGAACTCAGGCCTTTGTACTTGCCAAGGAAGCGCTTATTCTACTGAGCCATCTCCCCGGCTTGACATCACTATTCTTAACTGTGATGTGCAGCCAGCTGCAGGGTATGCCACAATGTCTGAGTAAGGTGCCATCCCTTTCAAAGCTCTGAAAGATGGTCCTAGAGGGCAAGTTACTTATATTGAAATCCTCTTTCAAATTGGAAAAAGCAGAGTAATTCACCCTCACTGAGATCGATAACAGCCTGTGTCTGATGTCATCTGTCACCTCCTCAGCCAAGATCACTAAGTGAGCTTCATTTGTTATTAGAGATCCCCACAGGGCATTTCCATGGCCAAGGAAAACCAGCCTTACAGTGAATACAGTGCAGCAGCCAGGAGCAGACCACAGAGTCCTCTGGATCTCTGAGAGCACCACATCCCTCCGCAGCCACTGCCAGGACTTCGTGGCTTCAGGTTCTGAGTGCCCAATGGGGAAGACTGGCCCTGTAGGCTGGAAATGAATTTCCAGAAGGAATATAAATTTTAAGCTAAGAGCTATTATGTGGCATAGAGAGCCTTGTGGCTATTATACTGGGCCTGCCAACATGAGGCCTAGAAATACAAGTGACCTCCTTGAATTCACACGGCTCTCTGCAAATGATTACTTACTTTCTGATCCAAAGTAAGGATCAGAAAGAAAGTAATGAATCTTGAGAGGCTCAAGATGAAGGTGGGGAGAGACAATACATGGCGTTCAGTCCTCCTTTTTCCTTTCTGACTGCAAGCTGGCAACAAAATAAGATGGTTCCACGAGCAGCATAAAACACATGGCCTATAATCTCACTACCCAGGATTACACACACTGGGATATTATGCTATAATTGTACCTTCTGGAAAAATGTGTATGGAGGATTTAATTTCCTGGGATCTATGGAAAGAAATGTACATGCTGCCTGCTGAAAAGATAAGCTAATTGTTGACTCTTAGGAATGTGGCTGAAGTAGACACAGGTACACTTCTGCACACACTCACGCCTTCTCCCCCAGCTGCCACTGCACACTCTGCCATTTCCACTTGACAAGGGTGTAGCAAACAGGGCCTCACACCACTTAGCAGTTACACCACTGGAAAGAAACCTAGAACAACAAAAGTGATGCTGGAAGATGTCCAGAATCTAAAACAGTTTCCAGAGAAGACAATGGATATTATTATTCCTGAGTGTTTGCTGCTGTAGTGAGAGCGTGTCTCAATGTATAAGTCTTCACTTTGTTTTGTTATTGATGAATAGAAATACAGATACATGAAGTAAGCAATAATCCTGAAAGTGCAACATGCAGACATATGTGGAAATAGGCCATAGAAGGTAGACGCTGTTGCATCGTGGTCATCAACATTTCGTGTTCTTAGTGCAGAGATTCTTACTAGGAGCAGACTGTTGAGCAGTGCCATTCGCACACAAGTCTAACTCACTGAACAACAGCAGCACTTGCCTACACAGAGCTGTTATCTGGATATCAAATGTGCCCCTAAGGCTCACTCACTGAAGGTTCCATCTCCACCCTGTAGCATGACAGAGAGGGGGTGGGGCCTCTAGGAGGTGGGGTTTTGCAAAGTTTAGTTTGTTACCTGTGTGTCTTGGAAGGGGACCATGGAGTACAGGCAGCTTCCTCTCTACCATCCACATCCGGGCCATGAACTGAGTTGGGTTTTGCTCCACCGAGTGCTCCTGCTATGATTCACTTTTGTGACGTAACCCTCAAAGCCATGGAGCCCATGCAACACCATAAAGCTAACCAATATGTCTCCAGATAATATAATTCCATTATTTGAAACCTGGAAAGGCTTAAAGTTTTCCATTGGTATGAGCAAATAAGGATATTATTCAAAGTTAGAGAAAATATAATTGCATTTTTCCCTTTTGATGTGCTTCATTATTTTAATATTCTTAATGTGTTAAAATGTTTGTATTTTACTTATATAATGATCTCTAGGAACCAACTATTTCATAATAAAATTAATACAGAATCGTACAATGCTATGCAGGCTATTTATAAATGAGTTACTTTAAAAAGAGTTTGAAATTTTAAAGATTCCCCTCTTGTAAATTCTTCATGCCTGATTTATTTGCTAATTTTCTTTCCCCCGAACGGAGCCAGTATGTATTCATATAGAACCTGACATGTCCATCTGGCGAACTAACTAAATCAAAGATCACATCTGGAGATAATTTTGATGAGAATTACTTCCTGGAATGATGTTGCAATGCTGTTCCACTGTACCCCACAGATTTGGTATATGACATTATAATGCTTATTCTAAAACACTGCTTACACTATCTCTCACCTTCTGTCACTTATGAGTCAAACAGTAACTTCTAAAGAGTTTCAGATTAAGGTTTCATGTTGAATTAATGATTTCATTTATTCAAAAATAATAAAGTAAATGAGAATCACAAAATTCAATTAAATTTCTGAGTTTTGGGCTTGTGATATGTATTTCTGTAGGTTCATTATTTTTGGAAATGGTAGTGACATCCATTACAAATATCTTAGAATTTCATATTTACAAGATGTCATGATGGAATAAATTTTGTAAATCAGACATCATCTCAAGAGCACTGGCTGAGGATTTACTAGTTATGTGTTAAGTTAGAGAAGTTGAGGAGAGGTGGGGAGAAGATATATCCATGCAAAAACTAGACAGGGAGTGACAACTTAGACTACTTTAGATGCAGAGTCTAGCAAGAATAACAAAGTAAACCACATAGCAAAAAGAAAAGAAAGAAAGAAAAGAATGAAGGAAGGAACTAAGGAAGGACAAATTAACTTTAACAAAAATGTATAGGGGAAACTAAAGTAACCAACAGATGGCTATGGTTCCACTAAATCAATTAGTGAAAGTATCCCAGGGAGCAGGCCAGTGGCTTCTAGGATCATAAACTGGCCAAAAAAATACACAAGAGACTGGTACCTGTGCTGGCCCAAGGACTGTGGGAAGCCAAGGTACAAGGAAGAAGATGGGCTAGCTAGTGAGATCCAGCTTCTCAGGGTGTCTGCTGGGAGACTCTTAATGAATTTGATGGGACAGGTAGGAATGCAATTTTGTTGTAAGAATACTCCATTCCCTTTAAAATGCATGTGACATTTTTATTGTTCTACCTAAAATTAGCATCTCTAGAATACAAAATTAAGTCAATCAGGAGATCCCAGAAGAATTAAAGAACTTTGTTTTGTTGTTTTGAGAATATATAGCATATGGAAATGTGCCTCAGCATTTATGCAACACAGAAGCAAAAGAGGCACTGGAGTTCCGTGAGTGAAGCAGCTTTTAATTATTGGTCAACACTAGTAAACTGACCACTCAATCTGCCTCCCCTGTCTACCCACTATAGTGAATTCATTTTGGCGAGAACTGTGTCATATAGGATTACACTGTTAAATTTTCTGAACATTGTTTCAAGAATTCCAAATCAGTACTAACCATGCACTTTCATTAAAAAGAGCTTTTTTTATATGTTCTAGAAGAAAATATATAATATGCCAGAAGAATGAGATTTCCAAAATGAGGTTGGTCACAATGTAATGCCATTCATTTTCTTTCCACTGTCAAATACCAGAGTAGGTTGCTGACGAGAGGTTGAGAGTACATTCCGTTCTCATAATAAAGTCAGGAACTGAGCAATTTTGTTTTTGTTGACCAGGAAACAATGGGCTTTTCAGAACATTTATTTTGCTGAAGAAACAAAGGAATTTAGTCAAATCTGTGATGTTGATAAAAAAAACTAAAATGTTTGTGAACATGCTTATTGCCAAGAACTCAGGTATCTTAGTAATTTTCTTCAACAAGCTGGTGTTATGCTGTTGGACTTTGTAGGTGAAAAAATAATTAAGATCTTATATTTTGTCAACTGCTTAAAAAAAGTGATCTTTATGGTGGTTTATACTTCTTGCAATGGCGAGGAAATATTCTCAAGCCCTCTTTTCAAGTAAAGATGGAAACTATTTGCATATATATATAGAGAGAATATTTATATGTAGTAGGCAGTATGTTATATAAATATATCTGTCTGATACATCTAGAGAGCATAATTTTATACATAGTATGTTAAAGATCGATAACACATGACATGTATCAGGCTACAGATAAGTTTTATGTATAAATATATGTCTTTTATTTGAATATATTCAATACTTATTAACTTACGAGTACTTGGCAAATGGCATCAAAAGAAATTTTCTGCATGGGGCCTTATTAATACCAGAATACACGTATAATAGGGTTTGGAAAGTTTTATGATTAAAGGATCGTGTTTGTATTGCACTTTGTGATTTGGTGGACTAATGCAACTATTCATACCGCCTTTCATTTAGCTAGAGATATTCAATCTACCAGACACTTTACTACATATATTATAAAGTCGAATTAGGCAGGAAACTTGCTGTGTATTTGGAGATCATTTGGGCTCTTCAAGCCCCACTTTCTGCATAGTATGAGATTTTTCTCCTTTTCCATTAATGAAAATTAGTCTAAGTTAAATATTAGAAAATTTGTCTAAGTTAAAAGTGAGTAAATTAGAAGTATTTGCACACAAGCACACACACATGTACATACACAAAAACATACAGTATACTTCCAAGTGCTTCAAACTTGCAAAAATGATTTTTACATTTCATGCATGCATTTAGGAGGAAAAATGTATTAATAACATCATAGAGTTAACTTAAAATAGAGAGCAGATATATTGACAGAAGTCGGCAGGCACATTAGCTAATTTTTGTTTATACGTAGGTAGATGAATCTGATATGTGAATTTAAAATTGTTTCTGAGAGGAGCATCTTGTCCTGCACTGCACGTGGGCCTACCTTCTCTGATGAAAAGATGGATAGTAACTCACTGTAATTTGCAGTATCCAGGTCTACCCAGCACTGACCTACTCATCAGTTGAGATTTTAGGAGCTGATTTACAGCTGCATGAGAGTAGGAAACAAAAAAGAAAAAGAGTAAATCATGATCCTTATGAGTGAAATAGCTCACACTATGAGACAAGGGACACAATTGTCCATGGACAGAACGCACAGCCAAGCTGCTGTGTAGGCCACCCTGTTCCTAGGATTCATCAGATCTTCCAAGTGGAGCCCGAGTGAAGCAGATGAGTACATTTATGGGGGCTGATGAGGAAAGTTTATTGCAGTCTGTCTCTTCTGAGATACTTGTATAACCCAGGTTACCACCAATTCACTCAACAAAATATATCCACATAACTGCTTTCTGTCATTCGAAAATATTAATACAGAGTTTTATCTAAATCAGACAAGAAGCAGGAAAGTGTCACATAATATACATAATCTGCAGTTTGAGAGTCTATGGTGTTAATCTCTAGTTACTCTGATTCTCTTCCAATTTTTTTTGTTTTGAAGACTTCTGAGCTCAGCCTTTTTTATTTTACCAATATCCTTCTCATTGCCTTGTCTTGCAAGTTCTCTATGGACAATGCACTTTCACTGTGTGAGGCTGGAATACTATTAATGGACAGGGAGACTCCTCTATTAATGCTTCAAATTTCACATAAAGTCACGCATTTCATGACCTGCATTTGTAGCTTAATCTTTTTTATTGAGTGCAAGATCTAGGTTTTCAGCTGCTTTCTGGAAAATTACACAACAGTGTATAAATACCTCCACAAACTCTGTTCTCAGAAACCAACTCAGTCTCTTGAACTCATCCACCTAAATCTCTTTCTTTGTATAAACTCACTTAGTGCTGTATGTATGCTGTAAATGCCCCATGTCAATAATTAAGGAAGCACTCTAGCACCTGTGTGTGGAATAGTAGCCTTCAATTCCTTAACTTCTCATTTTGAGTTGTGTGCACAAAATTCTTGCCTCCTCGGTTTAAAACTACTTGTCTACAATGCAATTTAGATCACACATTTATATTTGGACTCTATATCCTAAAACATTGTGTGTACATGTAAGGGCGACACTTGTGTCATCAACAAAATCAGTATAGTGCTGAGATTCTGGGTACAAATTAAAAACCAAGAAAAACTATTTCAACAAATTAATTCTTTTGCTGTCCTTACACATTTTTAGTGCCAAGAAGTGTTGATTTCGCATATCCTTGCCCAAACGGTGGTGAGAAAAAAAATCCAATTAGCATACTGAGATCTCTTTTCTGGGCTATGGAGTATAAAAGAACCCACACATGACTCTGTTATAATAAGTAAAGAAGGAATTGCTAAATTATAAGCCTGGCGGGAGAGCCCTACAGCACAGGATGTGAGCTAGTGATGGTGCTATTACCTGCCAAAAGCCCTGGGTTTGATCTAGTGCTGAAAGAAAGGAAGGTTTTCTACTTTCAATTTTTATATCATTTTGTGGCAAATGAAACCCCATAAAATATGCCCATAAGACCAGATTTCTATTTTAAAATTTAATAGAAATGAAGGATATTGCCTCAGAGGAGTCAATGAATGAACATCTGATTTCAATTTTAGATAAATGTCATCATTCATAGCACTTTCATAAATACTCTATTCATGAAAGATATATTTAAAGATAACATAAGAGAACTCATCCTCTCCCTATTTTAATTGAGAAAGTCAAGCAGACATTACATTAAATTTTATTTACATGCCATGGTCTTGCTATATCCTGCAGTAAACAAAGCCCACGAAACACAGTCTTGCAAAAGAACCAGTAAATTTGTTTAAATTTTAAAATTTAAACAAATGACTGGTGTACAAAGAGTTGAGCATTTTAATACTTCAGTGGCAAAAAACATCTTATCCTTTAGATTTCAAAAAAGATGTCACTTGTGGTCTAGGTAAATCTTCTGTTTTTTCTTCCACAAGAGAACTTCTGATCCCCAATAGATCACTTCAGGTGCTTCCTACCCACTATCCTTTCATCAGCAGCCCTCAAACACACCAGAGCTGTTTCTTTTTTCAACTCAAAATGAAAATTTTCTCCTGCCACTACCAAGATAATGTATATGGAAAATTGTCCCAGAATTATCCAGACTGACAGATAGACATTGATTAAGATTCAATGGTTAATGGAAAATCTACCATGAATATTGCCTCTCTGGAAGAAAATAATATCATGATAGTGTAATAAAATACAATAACTTCATTTTTATTTCAATGTATCTTATGGTTTGGTGACTAATCTTTAGAGCAATGATCTGAATTTGACATCCTTGGGAGATAAATTCTCTGCATTCAACAAATGATATGAAGGTCTATGCTTCACACACACTGACTGACATGTTTGTCTTTTCTACTCAGTAAAGCTCCACTTCCTACTGCAGTTGTTCCCATGACTAATTAAAACCAGAAGTACTGTGCACATGAAAAATAATTCAGGAAACATGTTTCCAATTATAATGATCATTTTCTTTCATTAAATTTTCACATTATTACAGTGTGAGATGTTGTAATTTTTTAAATATCTCTGAAGTGATTATTGAGCACTTAAAATTGCAAATAATTTTCAAGTGGAATTATATTTTATTGCAACTAATTTGCTCCCATATCCACAGCAAATAAATGTATAGACTACAGAAATAATAGATACATCCATTTATGATCAGTTATCATATCGGAATATTATATCCATAAACAAGAAGTAGCATCCTCTTAGACTTACTATACAGTTTTGTCAGTGCTCAAACTCAACTATGGGTGAATAAAATCTGATGTTCTTTACTGAGAATATGAAGTAGGCCTTTGGTCACTCCCTAAAGTAATTCTCCTTGGGTTGTTAAACTCAGTAGAAATCAGAGTTCTAAAATACCTTTGATCAACCATCCAAAGACAATGAGACTGTTTCTACAGTGAACAGTAAACTTCCTTCTGCTTGAATCTCAGGATTCCAACATCATCCTGCCATGAAGTCTAATAAATCTTGCTACGTTTGGTGTATAGAAAGTCACAAAAGCTCAAGCCCCTTGAGCTGGGTGATGGCCTGTCTTGTAGGTGAGGAAAGGACATCTATGCCCAGCACCTGCAGAACCCAACTCAGCCTATGGATCCTGTGTTGAAAACACAACTCTGAAACTTTGTTTCCAGCTCTACTGCTATATTTTTGCCAGCACACATGCACAATAGGCATGTGTTGAGAGCACACTGCTTTAAAATTTTCCACAAGGCTTTCAGCCATATTTATACCACTGAGAATTGCATTCCCATCCCATCTCCCCAAATAAACTACTTACACTACAGTAATGCTTTTATTATACTTTTGCTTTAAAATGTAAAAAGTTGGTTTCATTATTTTTTAAAAAATAAAAATTTTGAAAGATTTTGCCCATTAAAAATGCAGATAACATAAGTTGTGTATGCATAGAACAAAGTAATTAGTCTAAAACTCCCAGTACTACAAGTTGAAAAAAGTTTGACTCTTCTATCTTCTTAGTTGGAACTTAGAATTTGGAATGTTGGTCTTCATGCAAAAGTGATGAGAACTGATTCTATTTTTAGAAAGGAGCAACTACTCATCTGAATTGGCCACAGAAAATGTATATATATATATATATATACACACACACATATATATATATATATACATATATACGCACACACACACACACACACACACACACACACACACACACACACATATATATATATATATATATATATATATATATTTTTTTTTTTTTTTTTTTTTTTTTTTTTTGGCAGAATCAGAGATTGAACTCAGGGCCTTGTGCTAGCCAGGCAAGCACTTATTCTACTGAGCTATCTCCCTAGCCCTCTGCTATGTTTTTAATGTTAAAAATGCCAAGGAGTAAGATATTAAATAAGTTATACAAAAGGCAGATGGAAATCTGCTGAAATGAGAATTTTCTTTTATTATGTGTTATGCAACCTCACTTTGCAAAAGTACCATTCCACAGAAATGGCCTTTCAGTTTGTCTTCTGTTTAAAAACTAGATGGCTGTCCCATTGATACCTGTACTGCCTAAATTTCAGACCATTATTTCAATTCTTTCTTCTTTTTTGTTGGCATATATTAACATCTGTGAGTCTCTTAGTTATTTTGAGCTCTCCATAAACCACCAATAAATCAGTCACGCTGTATAACATTGTGTTTCAGAACACAGAAATCATTTAAAGGGAAGGTCAGTACAGCTAATGGGCCTTGTACTGTACTTTAATGTTTTATGGGCAGTCGTCTCAGACTTCAATTGTCTGAAATCAATGAGTTGAAAAAGTACCCAGAGCACCATTTTATATACTTCTCTCACAGAGGTCCTACTCTTTTCCAACAATAAGAAGATGTGTGGATATTATTGTCATAAAATTTTAATACTGGGGTTCATTCACTGAAGAATTTTGCTGAAATAAAATTGAAAGTTAGTACAATTGTTTTGTGATTATTTGGACAGTGTCTGACAAATAACCCAGATAGATATTTCCTTGATATACAATATCAATAACCTTAAATAACCATGATTTGTTTATATCATCACCTTTTTCAACTTCCATATTAAGACTGACACAGATTTACTACTCAGTGTCCACTATGTGATGTCATCAACAACCTATTGTGTGAATGCAAAATTTTCTATTTAAAACTCTGATTTCTATTTGTTTCACTGAACTTTATCTGGGATTTATACACATATGGGCTGACCAAACAAAGGAAGTGGTTCTGCACCATAAAAAGAAGCTCTCAGTTTTTTTCATTCTCTTTTAACTTCTTAGGAAAAAATTTAATGATAATGGGTGCAAATTGTTACTTTGCTTTGTCAATAGATCTAGTCCTGGGACAGATGAGGAATACAAAGATGCTTTAAATGTATTTTAAGTATTATAAAGATTAATTGTTATGCTACTTCTAATTGTTATTGTCTAACAATTCTATTAATTAATGGTTCAATAAAATGTATGTTACATAGAATGTACAATTGGAAGGATATGGCTATATTCATACTTATTGTCTAAAGCAATAACTAGCATGTGTCAGGAAAGGGGTTTGGCAGTAGGTTTTGAAACAGTTCTGAGGAAAGATGAGTTCTGACCAGCAAAGCCCTGTGTGGAGATGATGCTTATTACTAGCGAATGCTGTTGTCTCCCATGATGATAATAGGAAGTGGATACTGTCAAAATTTGAAAATTGATCATTTGAAATTGACAAATAATATTACTTTGATAAAGTGATAGGATTATTTGTGTTTGAGTGTATTGTTACTATCTTCTTAATTATCATAGCATTCAAGGGTATTCAAATTTACTTCCAGACATACTCAGATGAAATGCTACTATGAGAAGAAACACTGTGTTCAGGTCAGTGATCTTTCATATGCAGTGTCATATTAAAGCACTATAAGCAGAAGAAGATGGGCTAGCTGGTGAGATCCAGCTGCTTAGGGTGTCTGCTGGGAGACTCTTAATGAATTTGATGGGACAGACAGGAATGCAATTTCATTGTAAGAATAGAGCATTACTCAGGTATAAAGAAAGACAGGTGGATGCAGTTATACTCACAAGTGAAATAAATCAGACCTACATATGTAAGTGTTGCATTGCCTCCCTAGTGTAAGAACCTGAAAGAAGAAATAAAATATGAAAGGTAGGGGCTGGGGAGATAGCTCAGTAGAATAAGCACTTCCCTGGCAAGCGCAAGGGCCTGAGTTCAATCCTTGGTTCTGCAAAAAAAAACAAAAAACAAAAACAAACAAAAAAAAAACTGAAAGGTATAATAGACATAGTAAAATGTAAGGAAACTGAACATAAGAATTAAACAACAAAGATGAAGGAAAGGAGAAAAGAGAAGAAAAAAGGAAGGGGGAAAATCATGCAAGTATATCTACAGGATGAAGGAGATGACTGCGTGAGTAATTTCCATCATGTAGTAGTTAATGTTTACAATTTGCACTTTGATTAACTCTGTATGCTGATGTCTTTGTTCTAAGCAACCACGTCGAGGACAGAATATGTAATACAAAACCCATGGTTGGGTACCTCTCATCCTGGTCTTCTAAATGTTTCTAACATCTTCTCAATTATCACTAACCTCTCTTTAAAATATTTTTTAAAAAGTGAAAACAGACAAGAAAACAATTAAGTTTTATTGAAAGCAAGTGTTAATATTCAATTATTTGTCCAATCTTGCATAGTTATGTCTGTTAATCTGAGCAACAGTTTTGACG
Source organism: Ctenomys sociabilis (assembly GCA_004027165.1). NCBI lineage: Eukaryota > Metazoa > Chordata > Mammalia > Rodentia > Ctenomyidae > Ctenomys > Ctenomys sociabilis. The sequence continues at coordinate 53,529 of PVKA01001998.1, read as the reverse complement.
ATAAAAATAGGGTAAGTAAGAAGAAGTTAAACTATCATTATTCACTGATAACATGATACTCTCCAGAACTGTAACAACCATTCTTAATTTGCTGTTCTTATTTTGAAAATCTCTTGTTTCTTTGTATCTGTTATTTGTTTTTGCTTTTGTTTTTACTTTTTAAAATAAATTTTAAAAACAAAATAAAAACACTCAGGAAAGTGTTTTTATTGTTGCAATTTTGCCAACTATAAAATAATAGTTTTTGGAGTTGATTATGTTTTATTCCTACTCCCTGTAATTTTAAGACAAGAAAATTTTCAGTGGGTTTGTAATCTGTCAATGTTTCCTGTGTAATCAGCACCACACATCAGAAATAAATAAATCCTGTTTTCATTTTGTAGTAGTTAGAGACTTTTTGGAAAAATATTGAAAGAACATTTAACAAATTATGGGTGGACTGTTATCCATTCTCAATTTCAAAGTACAGGCAACCTGCAGCTGATATCACATTTCTTGGTTAAGGGCCAGGAGAGAGCTCAGTGGCATAAGCACCTGCCTGGTAAACCCAATGTTCTGAGTTCAAGTCCCATCATCACAACAAATGAAAAACATTTCTTGGTTACATTATCAAAGCATGTAAAAGCACTCCTTTATGAAACTTTTCAGATTACGTTTCATGTAGTCTTTTTGTTCTTTGGAGGAAAATAATTCAATAGTCTGTGGTATATTCGTTCACTGTTTTTTACCAATATTTCTTACCAGAAGCAACAGCAAAAAGGTTTATCAGCATCTGAGCCTAGACCCTTGCAAGCAGAAACCAGCTCGGAAACCCTCGCACAACCAGCTGTACCCCAAGGACGGTAGTGAGGGAGAAGCCGAGCCGAGGCCACCACACTTCTTAGTTCACACGCAGCTAAAGATTCCCTGGCACCACGCTGAACAGAACCCACTGACACACATTTAAATACTGGGTGCTGCTCTCGGTGATTTGTAGCACTACTTCATCTGACCCAGGGGCCTATAAAACTAAATTTAAATGTGCAGATTTATGGTACCTGGAACAATTTTTGAAAGTCAATGTACAAAAGCTGAACACCCAGGATCAATCAAACGGCACCTAGGAACTGAGGTAACTGCGCACTCCTGACTGGTAACAATAGCACCTCACTGTACCTTCTCTTTGTAGTTACTTGGTCTTTGTGTGTTTTGTGTTCCTATATCATAACTGCTGTTGGCATGAAAGGGAGTTTTGGTTGCTCACAGCTGTGATGGCCCGATTTCCCTGGCTGTGTCAGGACCGTGGATGGTACTATGGAGAAGGGTGAAGTCAGGGGAGGGGAGAGGCAGGGGACCAGGCGGAGGAAGCCAAACGAGGTTTCTATCAACCCACCGTTATGGAGACCAGCCCATTCCTCCAGGAGCAGGACGCCTTCCGCCCAGAAGCGCTCTGATCGCTTCTGACTAGACGCCTGTGAGGCACCTGCCAATGCCACTGTGCTGGGAAGGAAGCTCCCTGCGCAGGAGCAACTGGAGGAAAGACCTTCAGACTGCGTCATCCATTCTATCTCAAAAGGGGCTCATAATAAAAGTACCGCAGGCCTGGTACCTTTGCAATGATTAAATGAAACAATAAATATAAAATAAAGTAGTTCGTGGCATGTATTAGATCCTAGGTAAGTACTACTGTAATTGGTGTTGCTATTTCCTTCAGTAAAGAGAGTTCTATTGCTGAATTTGATTTTAAAAAAAGCTTGATGATATGTACGAAAATGTATTAGGAAATACTGGAAGGAGATGGAATACAACATGGTAGATACAGCTAGATCATGTTGTGGGAATTATCTCCAGGTTTTCTTTGCATCTTTTAGTCCTTTGCAAAATATTTCAGTTTACAAAAAAAAGTTTCAGTTTATTATCAAAAAAATTATTAAAGAGGGTTTATGGGTTAGTTGGGGGGTTTCCAGTTAGCTTGGTTGTCTCCCGCTAACCTAGTCAGGCACAGCGGACCAAAGTTAGACCTCCAGCTCCGTGTGCCTTACCAGACCCACCCTTAAGACAGCCTGAGCTGGCCAAAAAACAAAAGAAAACAAAACCAATTATTAAAATTCTCTGTGACTGCAATGAAAAAATACTTACTTGTCCTTTTTATAGGTATAACTGTCAAATAATAACAATTCTATAAAATAATAGCTGTACCTTATTGAATACTTAGTATGTACTTATCTTAAAAGATGTCTACATACTAACTTATTTAACAATGTTCATAACAATATTATGAAGCAATATAAATTTTAAGTTATCTTTTTAAAAATACCTTAGTTTTGTAGTATGATTTCAAGTCATGGATTGTAATGCCTCCTGCTTTGCTTTCATTGGCCAGAATTAAGCTGTTATTGTTATTGATATATAACATACAGCTAATATATATATACATACATATACACATATACATGTGTAGGTATATATATAAATATAAATTATATATATATATATCCTGTGCTGTCAACTTTGGAAAAACCTATCCCAGTTTACTGAATTGAGTTGACAGCATTGTACAGAAATTAATAGCTATATTGGTTTAGAAACATGAAACTTATTTTTTATTTGTACAGACATAATGCACTGTATTAAATATATAAGGTCTTACCTATATGGGTTTGATTACAGAAACTAATAAAGTATTCTCTAAATAAAGAAAAAAACTGAATTATAGAAGAGTTATAAAAACAGAACATAAATTTCCCTCACCCATTTTACTTGACTTCCCCTAATACTGTCATTTGTGTTAATCTGTTACTGTGACAAAATACCTCAATCATATTAGAAAAAGTGAAGGGCTACTGTAGCTCAGTTTGTTTCAGTGGCTTCAGTCTGTGGTCACTCAGCTCTCTGGCTTTGGGGTCTGTGGCAAGGCCACAGGTCGTGTGAAGAACACCTGTGGAGCAAACTGGAGCCCATTGTGGTGGGGACACAAAAAGAAGGCAGCACTGCCACAGCCTCCCTTCGTTCCACCAGATCTTACCCTGGAAGGCTCCCACATCGCCCAGTAGCACCACTGGATATGAATGCAGTCTTCAACCTATGGTCTTAGAGAGACATGCCTGATTCAGATTGGCAAATTTATTTTATTTAGATTGCACAAATTTTCCTCGCCATGGATTCTGTTCACTGCAGAACGTAGCATCCTGTCTGTCCTCTTATTTCTCTACTGCTCTTATCTGTGACTGACTCTTAGCCTTCCTTTGTTCCTTGGTTCCTTGGGACCTTTGCAAAGTCTCTGTGCACCAACTGCAGAACATCCATCCATCATGTTTTGCCAGGTAGTCTTTGGTGGTTGGACTTAGAGTATGGATTCTGGTGAAGTTCTGTCTGTCCCAAATTACATCAGAGCAGCTGTTATCATGATTGTGAGTGAGCTAACTCTGTTTTGTTAAGGTAATGCCTCATAGATTTCTCTACTGCAAAGTTCTGTTTTTCAGTTTATTTAACTTTATTTATTAGAAGAAAGTTGATTGGTCTACCTTTCATTCAAATGAGAGAAAATAAGGGAAGATTATCAAATAATTTACAAAAAAGTATCAAAACCATCACAGAAATTAATGTTTCTGAAGGATATTTTGTTGGTATGCAAGTGCTCTTATTCTCTTTACCGTTCCATCTAGTGAGTTTAGCGTTCAGGTATCAATCTAGCTAGCATATTACCGCTGTGATCTTCTAAGTGATTTTATACTTCTTTCACACCATCTGCATTCAATGCTTGAAAATCTTCTGAGGAAAAGCCTGTCCTTTCACCCCCAATTGCTTATTAGTTCATCATTTATTTATAACCTCATTGAGTACAAATATTTGTTATGCTTCCTGAGTTGTAATTCAATAATATCATTATTTATTTCATTTTTGAAATGACTTCACTTTGGCCAGGGGAGCATTGCCCAGGGGAGTTCTCAGGGCACTTTTCAGATGAGGCCCCACCTCACTGGGGCAGTTGCCCACCCCACATGTAAAACTAGCTACTTCTCTAGGGAGAGCTGTCTTCTAGAATTGAGAAGGTTTGCCACAAAATAAAACCAGTACGTAGCTATTCTCACAACTACTGAAGTGCCATTGCTCCCAAGGCCCACAGTTACAGAGCCATGGAAATGTGTACGTCATTGTATATTTCATGCATGAGTTTGATATTTAAATGTACACTTATACTTTTACTTTTTTTTTAAATTTATTATTTATTTTATTGAAGGACAAATATCAATCAGACAGTTTTAAGACACCTTAACGAGACAGATTTGATAAATTAATACATTGCAAACTGTTTTCATACTGTTTTGGTATCGTACAAGGTGCATACATGATATTATACTTATAGACATTATTATAGCAGATGTCTCTTATCAGTAAATTAAGAGTGTAGCTGTTTACTTATCTTAATTTTTATACCTGGATTATATCAAAAATTGAATAATATTTTCCTAGTGGATGACCATAGTATTAGAAGCCGACATAATATCCTGTCCAACCACCATCAGTGCAAATCTTGCCTCTCATAAGATTATGTAGAAGCACAGCGTTATCTATCCCAACTGTACTCTCTATACACACACATCATGATTTTTTCTTTCTATACCCCTTCCTTTGTCTACACCTGTCAAAGGTGGGCACTCCATTGTCATTCAACTAACTTAGGTGCTTGAACTCAACAACACAATCCAACACAATCCAGCATTCCACTACAATAGTGAGTTATTCAAAGAAGTTGTTGACCATAGGCATTTAGAGATCAGCTTAATATTATGGCCCCACGATATATATTTCATTTTTATACTTTTCTGTTGGATGGTTAAGACCTAGATAGAGCAAGACTTATATACCAACACATGTACTTTATGTTTCTTATGTGGTCAGATAAGTCCCCTCAGGGTTTATCTTGTAGTCCTGTACATTATTCTGAAGATCATTTGTCTGTGTCATCCATGTGGATGAGTCACAGCCAATGCTTGCCCTGTTTGCTCTCTGTGAGAGCCTGAGAGAAAGTTTTCTCTCCATGTGACTCTCCCCAGGCACACTATAGAACTTCCATCTCTTTTCTCTGTGGCTCCATATTCTCATTGTTCAGAAAATTTGGAGCTCAACTGAGTTTCATGATGTTGCAGTACAGGTTCTCCTATGTCCTGAGTCTTCGCTGAACTTGAAATGCTAGAGCAAAATGTTGGCTGGCCTTGTTGCTCTTCTATTTCTCCTACTCTGATTTTTGAACTTAGGTTGTTAACCATCCAGAAGAAAAGCTGATTAGTATCCTACAGCATATGCCATTCACTTTGCCTTATCGGACTCAATTGTATTTAGTTGTTGTTGTATGTTCCCTTTTGTATTTCTGCTTTTTCCTTGTTATACCAGGGAGACTATACGATATTTACACATGTATGTCTGGTTTATTTCACTTATGAGTATATGTTCAAGTAGGATCCACTTCAGGATAAATGCTTCAAACTTATCATTCTTAATAGCTGAGTAATACCCCATTATATAGAAATACCACATGTTTTTCAACCATTCCTCATGTGATGGACATCTTGATTGTTTCCAAGATTTTGCTATCACACATTGCACTGCTATAAACATAGGTACACATATATTACTATGATACAATGTTTTCAGATTCTTTGGGAAAATTCCCAGTAGTGGGATAGCCTTCCTGAATGGGATTTCTAGTCCTACTCTTTTGAGGAGTCTCCACACTGACCTCCACAATGGTTGTACCAGTCTACATTCCCACCAGCAGTGGAGAAGTGTTCCCTTTTCTCCACAACCTCTCCAACATCTGTTGTTGGTTGATTTCCTTATGAAAGCCATTCTTTCTGGAGTGAGATGGTATCTCAGTGTTGTTTTTATTTGCATTTCATGAATGGCTGGCAATGTGGAGCATTTTTTCATATATTTATTTGCTTCTTTAATTTCATCCTCTGAGAAGTGTGTATTCATCTCAGATGCTGATGAAAGCAGTTCTTAAGAAGGAAAATAATAGCTATGAACTCACACATTAGGAAAACAGAAAGGGAACAAATTAGCACCCTAATGTTGCACCTCCAACAACTAGAAAAAGAAGAGCAAACAAAACCAAGAGCGCAAAGACAGGAAGAAATCATAAAGATTAGAGCAGAAATTAATTCAATTGAGATGAAAAAAACAGTTCAAAGAATCCACAAATCAAAAAGTTGGTTCTTAGAAAAACTAAATAAAGTTGATAAGCCTCTTGCCAACCTCATCAAAAAGAGGCAAAAGAAAATTCAATTACAAGCGATAAGGAATGAAAAGGGTGAAATCACCACAGACCCAGTGGAAATTCAGAAGCTTATCAATAGTTACCTTGAGAACCTTTACACTCACAGAATAGAAGACGCAGAAGGAATGGATAGATTCCTCGAAAGGTACAAATTACCAAAACTGAATCAAAAAGATATAACAACTCTCAGTAAGCCAATAACCGCCAATGAAATACAAAACCTAATAATAAGCCTACCAACAAAGAAAAGTCCAGGTCCTGATAGATTCACAGCTGAATTCTACAATAAATTTATAGAAGATATAATTCCCATACTCCCCAAACTCTTCAATGAAGTTTAAAAGGAAAAAGTCCTCCCGAAATCATTTCTGGAGGCAAGTATAATACTGATTCCAAAACCAGGGAAAGACACAACCAAAACGGAGAACTGCAGGCCAATCTCCCTCATGAACATGGATGCAAAAATACTAAACAAAATCCTGGCAAATAGAATATAGCTAATCATCAAGAAGATCATACACCATGACCAGGTAGGATTCATCCCAGGGATGCAAGGATGGCTCAATATTTGAAAATCTATAAATGTAATACACTATATTAATAGACTGAAATCTAAAAACCATATGATCATCTCAATTGATGCAGAGAAAGCCTTTGACAAAGTCCAACACTCATTCATGTTCAAGGTCCTACAGAAAATTGGAATAGATGGACTCTATCTTAACTTGATAAAAGCCACCTATGACAACTCAAAAGCTCATATAATCCTAAATGGAGAAAAACTGAAATCTTTTACTCTTAAATCAGGTACAAGACAAGGATGTCCTCTATCACCCCTCCTATTCAATATAGTCTTGGAATACTTAAAAACAGCCATTAGAAAAGAGGGAGAAATAAAGGGAATAAGAATAGGTAAAGAAGAAGTTAAATTATAACTATTTGCAGATGACATGATACTTTACTTGGAAGACCCCAAAAATTCCACCAAGAAAATACTAGAACTGATATGGAAATTCCGTAGCATAGCAGGATACAAAATCAGTACTCAAAAGTCAGTAGCACACAGATAACAAGCACACTGAAAGGGAAACAATAGAAACAATACCTTTTACCACATCAGCACAGAAAATGAAATACCTTGGGATTCACTTAACCAAGGAAGTCAAAGATCTTTTCATGGAAAATTACAATACCCTAAGAAAAGAGATTATAGAGGATTTCAGAAAATGGAAAGATATTCCATGCTCCTGGATAGGAAGAATCAACATTGTGAAGATGACCATACTCCCAAAATTGCTCTACAGATTTAATGCAATCCCTATCAAACTGCCACCAACATACCTCGCAAACATAGAGAAATCAATTCCAAAATTTATTTGGAACCACAAATGACCTAGAATAGCAAAGGCAATCTTGGCCAATAAAGACAAGGCAGGAGGCATCACAATTCCTGATTTGAAATTATACTTCAAAGCCAGTGTGATGAAATCAACATGTTATTGGCAACAAAGTAGACCTGGGGATCAGTGGAATAGATTAGAAGATGCAGAGGCATCTACAAAAACACTCAGCCATCTTATCTTCAACAAAGGGGCTACACAAGCTCACTGGAAGAAAGATAGCCTCTTTAACAAATGGTGCTGGAAAACATGGCTTTCTACATGCCGAAAACTAAAACTTGACCCAGATCTATCACCATGCACTAAGTTAAAGTCAAAATGGATTAAAGATCTAAACATTAAAACAGAAACACTCAATCTCCTGGAAGAGAAATTAGGAGGAACTCTTGAAGACATAGGGATAGGTAAAGAGTTCATGATCAAACATATATTCTCACGGGAAGCACTTGAAAGAATCAACACTGGGATCAACTCTTCTTAAGGAGCTTCTGCATGTCAAAAGAAATTGTCAACAGAGTGGAAAGACAACCCACAAAGTTTCAAAAAATTCTAACTAATAAGCAATCAGACAGAGGACTACTGTCTAGAATATATAAAGAACTAAGATATAACAGGGTCTTCAAATTTAAAGACCCAATTCAGATATACTTTTACTTGTGATCCAAGAATTGCATGTGCTTTTCCAATACTTTTGTGTTTATTTACAATTTACTTGCGTTCATAGTAAAGCACTTAGTTACTATTATCTACATTTATTTACTTGTTTGTCTCCTCTTGGTACACATGGAGAACAGTTTTAGAGTTGGTAAAGTAGCTCTGAATTTACTGTGTCAAGTACAATATTTACATAAAGCTCTTCATTGCTTTTAGCTTTATGGGATCATCAGAACAACCAAGTTTGGGGCTGGTGAGATAGCTCAGCAGTCAAGTCCCTGAATAGGCAAGCTTAGGCAGGCACAAGGGACCACAGTTCGATTCTCAGCACTATATGCCCCACCATGCCAGCCCTGACTTCAGGGTGAGCTGAACCAGCTTTCCCACCTCTTAGTGAGAGTGTGAACTTTATTTGTGACAAGTAGCACAGAGAGCCTTGTGTCATGGGAGTCTGGCCAGGCTAGGTTTTAGCTTTTGATTAATGCATGGTTTGGAAATTCATTTTGTTTTCGGCAAATGCAGGCTTATTGACATCCACCACATCACACAAAGCAATTCTTTCAACCTGTGTTCGTGCAGTCTCCTGTACAGCTAATCCTTTTCCAGGACCCTGCTCCCTGCTAAGCTCTGATTTGTGTCATATCCTATCATTGCTTTTCAAGGGCCTCAAAGGAATTGAATTATGCAATATGGAACTTTCATATGATTTGCTTTGCAAGATGAATTGAAATTAAAAGCTTAATTTCTGCTTTCAAAGGTCATTCTAACAATGAGGGAGAGGAAACTTTTTCTATAGGGAGAAAAAGATCATCTTAAAATATTTTGAAATCATTTTTAGTGTGAATAGTGAAAGTGAGTCATTCCTAAATATCTCTAATCTACATTCTTAAAGGACCTGAAAATAGGCATTTAAATAGAGAGCTTTAATGGATCTTTGCCTCTAGAACCCTAAAAGATCCATTAAAGCTCTCTATTTAAATGCCTATTCCAATGCACTTAGGAACTGCTTGAGAACGAGAAAATTGAACACGTAGGGCTAGATTTTTTTTTAACTTAAATGTTGTTTTTATAACTGAAAAATTGGAATGTATTTTAATAATTCCTAACCATTATATAGTCTTTTAGATTTTTGTATCTATAAGAAGTAAGGTTTTCAGGGATAGACATAAAATGCAGAAGTAATTAGAAATTTCAGGCTACTTTGTTAGGGATGAGTAGAGACTGTAGAACCCACAAAACGTTTGTGAGACAATACTGAGAAGCAGGGGCACTTGAAAATGAGTACATGTTGGGGCAGGGTGAAGATGTGGGAAGAAGACAGACCAACTGCTGAGTTCAGCATCAAGGAACTGAGCCACACCTCGAGCCCAGAAGGGCTTGCAGCCTGAGTCTTGTGAACACAGCATCTTGGGAGAGTACCTACCTTGAGGTGGAGGTCTCATCTCTTGGCTTTTGTGCTCTGAATCTGCCCCAGCAACCCTGCCAGGTGTTCTAACTCTACTGCTGGTAGAGAAAGGCTGGCATGGGAGGTGTTCACAGTGAGAGCAATGGGGACTCTTCATGCCTGAAAGGTACTCAGAGAGCAGTGGCTGAGGTAGGATTGGTAGGTGGTTGAGAAAGAAAGAAAGAAAGTGAGAGAGAGAGAGAGAGAGAGAGAGAGAGAGAGAGAGAGAGAGAGAGAGAGGAAGGAAGGAAGGAAGGAAGGAAGGAAGAAGGACACAGAGTAGAATAGATACCCAAAATAAAACAAAAAGAAAGCCACATTTCAGTGAGCTGCAGGGTGGGCAGCAGTTGTGACCACTGTGATCCATAGAAGGAGGAAAGACACTGAAGCAGAGCAAAAGTGGGCACTTCCTACCAACCCCCTAAACGTGGGCAAATTTTATACCCCCAGAATATAGTGCCAGCTGCCTGTTCTTCATATACATGGGAACTTGTTGCCAAGACAGGAACCCACTGAGCTCTAGCCAACCACTGCTGAGCTGTGTAAGCTCTGGCCACTAACAAGCTTGCTAGAAGGACAGGGACTGCTTTTGATGTATGGACAGAGTGTAGCAAGAATGGAGAGGCAGAGTGGCCAGAGAGGGTTGCCCATTGTGCCCATCTGGAGCAATGTAGAAGGAGCAGAACCAGCAGCTGCAGAGATTATTATGGAGGAAGGGAGGTCAGGAAGGCCCTTCAGAAACTCAGTGGGAGCCTGGGCAATGGACCATCCACACTGTGCCACCCTCACTTCACACATGGAAGGTGTCCAGGTATGGGACAATGGCAAGAAAATCCCTGACTAGCTGTGTATACTGGAGCAAAGCATAAGCCAAGTGGAGAGCAGCAGGTGGTGGGAGCCAGCACCATTCACCATAATTTTCAGCTCCTCTCTCACCCAGGCAACCAGCTTAGACAGCAGCAGGTACACCCAACCTCCTGGACTTAGCCACAGAAAAAATGGGGATCAGCCTCCCATAAATACTGCATGTCAGATCTTACTCTTCTAGGAGGGTAGGTAGAACATGCTGTTCAAATTCTGGCTTCACTGCAAGTGTGGCTGAGAAGACTTTCTCTCTCTCTCTCTCTCTCTCTCTCTCTCTCTCTCTCTCTCTCTCTCTCTCTGTGTGTGTGTGTGTGTGTGTGTATGTGTGTCTTAATTTATATATTTGGTACAGGATCTCACTACACAGCTCAGACTCATGGTGACCCTCCTGTTTTCAGCCTCCCTAGCACTGAGATTACAGGTGCATTTAGTGGCCAGCTTAGCACACTTAGGATAGGAGCATTACACAGCATGTGGGGCCTGGGATCAAACCCTGGTCACTGTGTTTGCCAAGGCAGGTGCTTAGTCCACTGAGCTTTCTCACTGGCCCTCTCTGTGTTCCTGTATTGGGTTGTTGCATTTTTAAATTTCTTTTTTGTTGTGTTTCAAATGTCTCTGCTTTTTCTTTTTCTTTTTTTTTCTTTCATTTGGTGTTTTTGGGAAGTGCTTGTATATGTGAAAAGGAGAATAGGAATAAATTAGTGTGTTAGTTGAAATAGTGTCTTTTTGGACATATGAGAATGCTCACCAAAACTTGTCCACAGAGAAGTCAAACATGAACTTTCCAATTACATAGCTTTCCTGAATCTCCTGTTACATGTGCCTTCTTCCTTTTTCTTACCTTTGCAAATAAGCTTCTAGAAACTTTCTACCACTAAGCTTCCACTTTCAATGTAAAAATAGTGTCAACAAAGTCCTATTCTTTTTTCAATTTGTGGCTATTTCTTCTTTCTAAACAATTATCTTTCTTCTCCTCTTCCTTTTTCTTTTTCTCATCCTTTACGTTCCAGTCTATTTTTCACCAGTAGTTATCATAGTTTCTTGAGCTTACTGAAAGAAGAGTGAAATTGTCAAAGCATGACTGAGATACGGTTCCCTGAGTAGATGTTGATGTGAACTGTGGTGGTTCTCTTCTTGTGACATAGTCCTCTCTGGGTCTGATCCCCCCACACGGAGGAAACTGAAAAGTTATCCAAGTGCCAAGCATTACCATCACCAGGGAAATGTACACTAACTACACAAATCTCCACAGTAGCAACAAAGCTTTTCTATCTTAACTGATCCTAAATCTCAGGACAAAAACAATAGAATCCTGAGGAAAAAAAGACAGCAAGATTTTTCTAAAACTTTAACACCCAAAAATCTAATTTACAGGCACTGAAGTAGAGGGACTCACAACCAAAGAACTCAACAAGCAAATGGTTATGATTTTTTAATAGATCAAAGAAGAAACTAATAAATCTATAAGATGTTCAGCAAGCTAAAAAGGGATGGGAATACTCAAACAAAGATATAGTGAAAAAATGTCCAATAAGCTTAAAGATCACACAAACATAAAGCTAGTTGAATGAAATAAGGTGATACAAGGTATCATCTTTAGTAAAGAATTAGAGATCATGAAAAGTAATTAAGTAGAAATTCAAGATATAAATGCTCTATTGAACATATGTGCAGGAAGCCAGGCATGGTGGCATATGCCTGTTATCCCAGCAGTCAGGGGCTGAGACAGGAGGGTCATTATGAATTCAAGGCCAGCCTGGGCTACAAAGTGAGCTCCAGGCCAGCCTGAACTGCATAATGAAGCAATGTCTCTAAAAGGGAAAAGAAAGAAAAGAGAAAAAAGAAAGCATCTGCACCAGAAACTACCATTGTGAAGAAGGAGCCAGAGCAGGAAGATAAGCTTGACGCAGTAGACCACATTCTCACTGATAACCCGAAGGCCACAGCACACCGTGGGAAACGGATCCAGCAGCTTCTGGATGACGTGGAAAACACAACCTAAGCATGCATTAGTTAAGAAAAGATTAGAAAGTCACCAAAAAACTGTGAGAAATTTATTCACTGTAATCATAGAAGAAAATTTCCCACATTTTGGAAGTTGAAAAACAAATCAACTTCCAAAGAAAAATTCAAATTGAATTCTAAAAGTCATGACAATGAAAAGAATGCATGACCATTACGTGTCACAGATAAACTCTTACAAATTCAGCACATAAAAGAGAATATGGAAATTTATAGAAAAAACATTGAGTGGCTTAAAAAGAACTACAGTGTCAGAATTAGAGCAGATTTCTCAATACAAACTTTAAAGACTTGAGATAACGAAGTGAAGTTTTTCAAAGCCTAGAAAGAAAATAACTTTAAATTCAGATTAATGTGTTCTGCAAAGTTATCTTCCAAGAATAGGGACTTTCTATGAAAAGAAAAGAAGCAATACTGAAGAAATTCATTTCCACCAAAGCAACATTGCTAAAAATACCCAAGAGAATCTTAGCTAAGGACAGCACTGTTAGCATCACCAAAGCCCAAAAGAAAGAATTTATCTAACTGTGATAAAGCTAAGCAACAAAAACATATAAAACTCGGTGACGGAAAAGTAGTGGAATGACAGGATTCATTAAGAGCTTTCAATAATAGCTCTCAAAGTATGTTGCTTAACTCTCCAAATGAGATCTCAAAACAAAGTCTAATCTATATTGACTATAACATATGTATATTATCCACAAAATAGAAAAGATTCACTGAAAATTAGAGGATTGTTACTGATGTTCCATGCAACAGGAGCCCAAAAGCCAGCGCCAGGAGCTACCCAGCACTAGAAGTGGAATTCTTATTAATTTTGATAACAGGGTAATGATAACTTTAAAGAATGAGTTTAGTGAGTTTTTTTCCTTCATCTCATGGGAGATTCAAAGTATTAGTTCTCACAGTTCTGGTAAATCCACCTAGTTCTGAGCTTATTGATTAGAGTTTCTGCTAATAATACAAATGGAATCTATGGGAAATGGCTGAAGGCAAAGAGGGTGGAAGGAAAGGTAAAATGTTCAAGGTGTGTTGTTTGTGTATTTCACTTTCCTAAAATAATGTGATATTATGTATCACGACACATACTCACCAGTAAGGAAGGTAGCAGAACTTTCCTATCACCTTACCGTAAGTCATCAAATATAAATTCCAAAATATAAGAAATTTTAGTCATAATATTGTTCCTATGCATTTTGGGTTAATAATTGCAATTAAAAATTTTACGTTTAGTTAATATACTTAGTTGTAATGCATTTTCTTGAGACTTCATTTTAAAATATGACTGGATACATTGGATCTATTTTGGGAAATATGGAAAAAGCTTATAAAAATGGAAATCATGTTTTATAGGGCTTTTATTATTAATAGAACTAACAAAGGCGTCTAGAGTCCAGTATCGTATAATACAAGCTCAGTCACATGATGGGCCTAGAATTCCAGTGATATGTGTGTATTGCTTATGTAATCCTTGGGATATCATTATTGTAAACTTAGATGTGTGTTGTTGGGTTTAAATAAACTGAGAGCCATTAGGCAGAAACTGTTCAGAGCCCTGTCAGGTGACAGCACTCTGGGAAAGTGACTGCAGCTTTGTTAACATAAGGTTTCTCCAGAGCAGAATGTCCCAAAAGAGTGGTGTGAAAGGATGCACTCTTTTAATAATTTGTGAGGAGGAGTAGAAATATCCAACACATTACCTTTAAAGTTATTTTTAAATACCAGTGTACATAGATATGCTGAAAATACTTCCCCTCAAAAAGAGTTTAAGCACAAAACACAAGGATGTTTTAATCACGTAAAGCAGAGCTCTTGCATGGCGTGCCTGACACCGTGCCTTAGTCCTAGTAGCATTAATCTGGTCACTGTATTGGGCTGATGGCTGCCCATCACTGCTGCTGCTTTTTATTTTTTCTGTATTCATTAGAAGTGAGTCATTTGTTCCAGCTGGTACTCAAGGGAGAAAAACTAAACTCTCACTCTCCGGGAGCTGGCACGGTGTTGTTGGGAAACTCAGTCTATCAATGTGTGAGTGAAAGAGAAAAAAACAAACAAACAAACAAAAAAACCTTTCTGTACAAATTGCCCAATTTGGTTATTCTGTTAAAACAACAGCAAATTGATAGAAAAGAAAGCTTTTAATATCATTTACTGATAATTATTTCGAATCCATTTGCTTTTCACAGCATATTACTCAGTGTTCTTGGTGATGTGAGTGCTGTCTCTTTTATTTACATTGCATTTAAGCAATGAGAGCTTCAATTCAGCCAGATTTGAGCTGTAAATATGAAGACAGAAGAAAATCTAGGACTGAGAACAGGCTCTCGCACTTTCCTCTACCAGCATTCTTCTACATCCATGGAAAAAGCATCTGAAACACTTTTCCTAGTTCCTTCTCTGGTTTTTACCTTATGCCACAGTAGTTTGCCTGTACCACTAGCTGAGCATACCTGCTCTTGGGGTTGAGATGACCTCTCTTGTTATGAAACTCAGTGGAAGAGAGCCAACTGCTACTTTTGAAAATATATTGCTTTGGAAAACATCCTTCCCTTGAAAGAAAGAAGTAAATTCAAAACAATGAACTATTTTTTCTTCTTTTTAATTGCTTCTTGGAAAGGCTTTTATTTAATCTGTCAAGCAACTCAAATTATGTAACACTGTACAAAGCTGTGTAGAAATGTTTATTGCTGTATTAAGTGGCAAAAATGTATCTTATAAACCTGGAGATGAAGCTGGAGATCAGCCACCAGGCAGGGCTGCAGCAAGGTGAGCCCCAAAACACAACTTGTCTCAGGCAAGTTACATGGGCAAGCTGAAGGGTAAAGGGGTGTCATGTGACATCAATGTGCAGATTGTATAAATAAATATGCTGTGGTCATTGGGCAGTTGCTTTTCTTTTACCAGAAGAAAGGGCTCCTCCTGACCTCAGCTTTCTCATTTCTGACTCTTGTCATCATTTTGTCCTCCTCCACATTCTGCTCCCCAGCAATTTCAAGAGCTATGCTGACCATGGCATTTTAGTACCCAGAACGGTTACCTAGGGCCCACAAAATCTCGTGCTGTAACAGGTGAAAGGACATATCTGGGAGCACACATGCACAGAGCAGCCTCAGGAGAAGCACAGTTATGCTGATGCCATCAGTGTCGATCCCATCATCAGCGTAAAATGTGGGGCCAAAGCAGGCTCATTAGAGCCTTTTACGGTTGTAAAATGAAATGTTTCTTGTACTCTTGATTCTCATATTGACTGTTTTTTCGGGCCTAGATTAAGGGATGTCTTAATTCTATGTTTGAGATAACCACAGAGGATTTGGCTTCAAGTACTGTTTTCAAAATAAGTCTTGAGTAGAAAGCAAACAATGGAGTAGCAGACACCTCCCTCACCCCACCTCCCTCACCCCACCTCCCTCACCCCACCTCCCTCACCCCACCTCCCTCACCCCACCTCCCTCACCCCACCTATATAGCTTTTTTCAATCAGATAAAAGAGCTACAGGGGACAGGGGAGACCTCTCCCCTCTACAGGAGTGTTTCACTGTGACTTCCATTTCACAGCTGTCCAAGATAAAGCCAACAACCTTACCTGTACCACAAGCAACTACTTCTGCTTTCACAGGGCTAAGAGGTGCCCAGGGCTACCCTCACACCTACTGCAGGAAGGGGTCATGACCATAGACATGCCTGTTGTCATGGAGAAGGAAGGGGTGCTGCCATGTGTAGAGCTTCCCTGAGGCAGCATGGGCCAGCTCGGCCCAGCAAAGCAGGTCAAATTCAGTGCCACAGGTGATGTGCGGGGCCTTATGGTGGGTAGATGTCTGTGGGCTTCTGTGGTGAGCATGTGCAGAGGCCATGGCCTAGCCACCCTACCTGCCACGTGCTGCAGCTCAAGTTCCTCCTCAGCCCCACCAAGCTCTGTAACCTTGTTTTATAAAACTTTTCATATTTCTTTTACAATGGGAAAATCTTATAACCCTCAAGGTAAAAGAATTATTGAATTGTACACTCAATGAACCTTTGCCTACAGAATTCACATCTCATAATAGACTTCATTTGCCATTATGTACTACTACCTTTTAAGTCCTACTAGGAATAGAATTACAGCAGCAGAAAGACAAATCAATCAGGTAAAGGGAGAAAAGCTAGGAAGGGCACTTTGGAAAAATCATACTGGATGATGGAAGGGACCCAGCCCAATACTGAGCTAGAGTCAAGGCTCTGCTTCTGTCTTCTCAGAAAATACCAAATGTCTGATCTGGGCTCAAGAGTTTGCGTCCAGCTGTGCCATGGACTCAGATCTGGAAAGGAGTTGGTTCCACCTCTCAAGAAGCTTCTCCTCAGTCCTTTGGCAGTGACACCAACTTGTATAGAGAATCAGAGACTGCCACAAGTGATAGACAGAGGTGGGGATAGATTCAACCTGGAGAAATTGACCTGGAATGTCAGAAGTTAGTAACCATACAGATAATCCACTACTACTATGGACTCCTGGACTATGTTGGATTATTTTACTGAATTCATTCACCTACAGCATTTAAATGGCAATGGAATACCCATCTCTCACAAAACTAAACAAAATGAAACAAAAAGAAAAGGATATAAATGAAGGACCATTTGTATCTGCTTATACAAAATAATTAAGATAAATATATAGCTACTTTCTCTTAACTTAATGAGAAGATTTCCACTAATAGTATTTGGACAGGATATCAGGTCTGCATCTTATACTATGAATAACTACTACAAAGACAATAATATGCAATGTATTAATAATTGTCACTGTCCTATTTACCTGTTTTGAATCTGTCTCATTGCTATTTGTTTTCCCAATAAAATTAATTTGAAAAAAAGAAGTTGGTAGCCAAAAATGGGATCTGATGATTTGAGTAGGTGATAAAGTGCATGGAGATAAAAGAGCTCAATGCTGTGTGAAATGAAGTTACCAATATCTGTAAGAGAAAATAAAATATGGATATATATTATAGATAAAAAAATTTTCCCTTCCAGATTTTCTCACAGGAGAGCTTTGTTAATTGGCCTACAAAAAATTGTGACAAAACTTCTAATTACAAACTTCTAAAATTGTAAAAGAGTTATTATAATTCAGTTTGACCAAAACTATATTTGAGTGCACTCTGATATTGTAAGCAAATTGTCTATGTGTGTATGTCTGTTTGTCCTATTAGTGAATAGCTATTTTTATTTTGAATTCAATGACATTTTTTTCTTTTGGATTTTTGGACCATTTTTCATAATTTAATTTTTGTTTACAGATTTAAAAATCATACTTCCATCCGATTTGCCAGCTGGCCAATATTATATCAAAATTGGTCTTCTAACAAGTCATCAGAAATTTGTTGAGGTACATAAATGCGGACTCTGCAGGCTTAGAGAGTTATTGGCCTGGACTTCCTTTGATAAATAAAGGAGCACCTTATTGGAAAGACAGCTCAGTCTTTTGTCACTAATGGAAGGCCTGAATGATCTCAATCATCTCATGAAAGAAGTGCCAGTAACTGTTATTAAAATATATTATTATAATATGTTTATGTTGGTCATTGTCAAAAGGTGAAGTTTTCTAAAAATGATAGAATAAGGCTTTTATTGTTTCTGATTTAAAGATGCTCTAATGCAAAACTAAATTTAAAAACAAAAGTTTTCATCTGGCATAATAATTGATCATTATTATTAATCTTATGATGTATTAAATATATTCATGCCTTTGGTCTCATCCAGATGGCTGACACTCATAGAGGATCTAAGGTTCTGTACATGGTTCCAAGGTATTGATTAATACACATCTCCCCTTAACTTGGTCCTCAGCATCCAACATAAAAATATACCCACAAGATGAATAAAACAATGCCATAGTAATATGTTAGCTAAAAATCAGATCACTAACACCTTCTGACAATTACCTATTAAGCTGGTAACTGATTACAGTTATGAGCTAATGGACTGTGTAGGGTTAAATTGCTAAAGGCAGGGGCCTGAAATCCTTGGACTGGGAATCTTTAGTCTAAGTGAATGAGTACATCCAGAAGGGAAAGGATTCAATAAAGCCTTCTGCAGAATCTTCTAAACACAGCTGCTCCAGCTTCAATTGACCATCTATCACTTTCAACTACAAAAAGGGAGAAGCATGGGGAGCTGCTGAAGCTGGAGGTTGTTTACACATGTGGGACTGAAGCAAGACCAGCCCAAGAACGTGAAGAAGCCAATAGGCAAAAAGGGCATGTGATACCAACCTGCTGAATGTACAGATAAATGTACTTGGGGTTTTTGTCAAGAAATATGAGCAATTTAGATTCACCTACAAAGGGGATTGGTGGTCTTCATCAAGAAGCTGAAGGATTTAGTTCTATTTCAAACTTACATTGTCATTGAACAGTCTCACCATCAAGAAAGTAAGCTCCGCTTGGGTTCTGACTTTTGTGTTCATTTCTTCATCCACCACCATCCATGCCTGGGAATTCCAGGAGCACATAAGATGCAGCCTTTCCACCAAAGATCCCACTGGTTTTGATAGTTTAAAACAATAAAATTTTAAAAACTATACTGGAATCGACATTTCCATTGCTGTTTATCTTCCATTCGTCTGCAAACTATTTTTTCAAAGTTTGATTTCATTCAGAATTTGTCTCCCTTCTTAAAATATTTAAAGCACTGAAAGGACTCTGCAAGTTCCAAGAATTTATTTCCATATTGAAGGCTCTCAGAAAAAAGTACATTTATTTTTGTTGATCTTCTGGTTTTGTAAAGATTGTGTCATGAAGCACTAATGTCAATGTGGGCAACAGAGTGAGGCGGGGACATCATCGCACCGTCAAGCTCAGTAACTCCCCCCATTGATTTTCAGAGATTCCCAATAAAGAGAAATTGTAAAATTCATAGCGAACTAGTGGTGAAAGATGGTTCCCACTCCATCTCAATATATTCAACACATGCCAAGAAACACATAGAATTCGTCAGCATTCTTCTCCAATTTTCTTGTCTTGTAATAGCTGAGACACTAGACATAAACTGAAGTTGCACTTATGAGATACCACTCAGTCAAATGGAAGTTAGATTCTTCATCAAGAAACATGAGCAGTTTCAAGTCCCCTACAAAGGGGTCCAGTGATTTTCATCAAAGAGCTAATTGATTTAGTTCTACTTCAAATGTAGATTGTTGGTGAATAGTCTCATGAAATACTTTGATGAAAAAGTAAAAGAAGCAATCTCTAAAGTCAAAAGTGAGGGCTGGTGAGATAGCTCAGTGGACTAACTGCTTGCTTACATAAGCGCAGGGGCCAGGATTTGATCCCTTGCACTGCATAGCATGCTAAACCTGCCCCTGGGTGTGACAAACCAGTGATGGAGTCCGGATGTGGCATACACCCGAAATCCTAGCACTAGGAAGGCCAATATCAGGAGGATCATGACAAGTCAAAGTTGTGGAGTGAGATCCTGAAAAAAAACAAACAAAATGAAAATAAATAAAGTCAAAAGTAAAAGCATCCAAAGGGAAATTGTGTCTAAAGTATTTGGTTCTCTGAGATTCACAATGTAAATTCATCTTTTAAGGGCTCAGATACCCTGCACCTTATCAAGCCTTGTATTTAAAGTATTACATTTATTAAACACAAAAAGCATAAGATTGACAATAGCATAGATGACAGATCAGTTGTGAGGCAGAATCGATTTTGAGAAAGGGTGACCTTTTCTCACTCGAGGGAGTCTAGCTCTGAATCAATCTCTATCATGTTTGTAAATCTGTTTGAAGTACAGATTTTCATGAAAGTTAAGTATTTATACTATTTTATGTTCCTAAAGGAAAATATAGATTATCATTTTAAACTGCCAAAATTAATTATACATTGTCTTTCCTTCTCATATCTTCTTTCTGTCCTAAATAACCAAATAATCTCCTAAGTACTATAATACAGAATTTTGTGTTTGTTCATGTACATATGTGTATGCATGTGTGTAACATAAAGATATGTAAAAACTATACATGAAAATCAAAATTACTGTTACATACTATATAAATTTCCTAGTCAAATGATTCAGAATTGAGAGTTAATGAACTTGATTTTATCAAGTATTTTCAGAATACCCATATATCATCATATGAGCCGCTTCTCTGTGAGATATATATGCACCCAGAGCAATCTATATTTTAGTCCAGCTATTCATCTTCATTCAGTCACATGAAAGTTTGAAAATAATATTACTCAGAAAATTGGTATTTAGCATGCATCGATCCATGAAAAATGGTTGGGTTTTCAAAGGTATTGATTCCCTGTGTGAAAGCAATTTAACAAATGATATCTCAGAATATCCACAATAATGCAGACATTTTTTTAACTTGGAGCATTAAGTTCTGCTCCAATAACATCTTTTATATATAAATTTTTATCTATGCAAAAAACTTAACAAATATTCTGAGACACAAATGATTATTAAGCCCTACATGAAATTAGCATTTTTTGAAATATTTTGTTTCATTTTCTTTGAGCACAAGAATCATAGCGCAGCAAAGATGAGACAGAACCTGCTATAAATTTGTCTTAATAAGCAGACTGAAGTTTTAAGCACTAGGGTTTATGGAGTCAAGCTATTTAGGTCAATATTATGCAATGATATGGTTAATAATCATATTAAGAAATTAATCCAAATGTGAATATAAACACCATACTTCAAGCACACTACACTGAGCTCTGAAATAAGTTTTCATTTCCTCTGCACTAAGGTAATGCTAAGTATCTCTAAATGGTTGGTTAAGAAAACATGAGGCCGGGCGTGGTGGCGCATGCCTGTAATCCCAGCACTCGGAGGCTGAGACAGGAGGATTGTTGCGAGTTCGAGACCAGCCTGAGCTACAAAGTGAGCTCGAGGCCAGCCTTAATTGCATAGTGAGACCCTGTCTCAAAAAGACAAAAAAAAAAAAAAAAAAAAGAAAATATGAATTTTGCCCACTTTTTTCATTGATACATCTTATGTCAGCTCTTCTGTGACTTAATCATAGTTTGAGTAGTAGTTTATTCAGGAGATTCAAATTTTGCTCACAGATTGCCTCAAGATTTGCTCATTAGAATCAATAATCATTGTTTCTCATTGAGGCTTGATCCCACCAACATATCTACAAATTTATTTCTGTTTTTTTTTTTTTTTTGTAGTAACTGGATTTGTTTTTGTTTTTGTTTTTTTTTCCATTTATTTTTATTTTATTAAAATTCAAATGTCAATCAGACAGTTTCAAAACACCTTAACCATACAGAGTCAATGAATTAATACATTGCAAACTGTTTTCATAACGTTTTGGTATTGTACAAGGTGCATACATGATATTATATTTACAGGTTTTTTTTATAGCTGAATTATATCAAAAATTCAATAATTATTTACCTAGTGGATGACCATAGCACTAAAAGCCGACATAATAACCTGTCCAACCACCATTAGTGCAGATCTTGCCTATCATAGAATTATGTAGAAGCACAGCGTTATCTATCCCAACTGTACTGTCTATACACACACATCATGATTTTTTCTTTCTACAGCCCTTCCTTTGTCTACACCTGTCAAAAATGGGCACTCCATTGACATTCAACTACCTTAGGTGCTTGAACTCGACACCACAATCCAACACAGTCCAGCATTCTGCAACCATAGGGAGTTATTCAAAGAAATTGTCGACCATATCCATTTACAGCTCAGCTTAATATATATGAAAAAATTCTCCACATCGCTAGCCATTCGTGAAATGCAAATAAAAACAACACTGAGATATCATCTCACTCCAGAAAGAATGGCTATCATAAGGAAGTCAACCAACAACAAATGTTGGAGAGGTTGTGGGGAAAAGGGATCACTTATCCACTGCTGGTGGGAATGTAGACTAGTACAACCATTGTGGAGGTCAGTGTGGAGACTCCTCAAAAGAATAGGACTAGTAACTGGATTTGGACTTGTGTAGTCTGCCCTCTTTCTCATAGAGACAGACACACATACACATACACACAAGCATGTGTGCACACACACACACAAGCATGTGTGCACACACACACATGCACATACATGAATGCCAACTACTAAGAAATGGCTGTGAAGAGAGCTATTTTCTACTTCCGTTAGCAAACTGTAGTGTCTAATTGAATTTCAAGCTAAAATAGTTCACCTATTAATAGAACTATGACTAAGAACATATTTCTTGTATAACACCGTTAGTGCCTTGAGCAACCAATGACCAGGTTTCTCCTGTTTAATAATTTCCAGGCTTTTAAACATTTTCTTGCATAATTTATATCAGTTTGACATACATAATTGTACAATATGCTCCCACCTCCTAGGTGTTTTTTGTTGGCCTGTTTTAGAAAGATGTTAAAAGTTCCATCAAGTTCAGGATTATATCCTGAGGGAGGCATAGATATACTGACCATTGAAAGGCAAAAGCAAATACTGAGTCTCTTTTCCTATTCTATTGTTAATAATAGTTTGGCATGTTTGGATAAATGGCCCCAGTCTTCATCAGTTGGTTGTTTTATTAAATAGTAAACCTCTTTTCTGTGCACGTCAGATGGAACAATGAGCTACTTGGGGTATTATGCACTTTGAAATTCTATAATTGACATAATTCTTTTTTTCATACTCTAACCACTTACGTACTATTGGCCTTCATTTTGAAATATTTTTTTAGTTTTTATATTAAAGAAATAAAGATAGAGATAAAGATAATGATATAGAGTTTCAAATCAGGATAATAAGAAATTAACAATGGTTGATATGTTGCATATTGTTGTCTTCAAAGTAGTATCTCAGATAGAAACTGCCTCATTGCTACTTGTTTCTCAATAAAATTAACAAAATCCCCACAGAACAGTAAAATAATAATTATATATAGTATACTGAAATTGTAGACAAATATTGAAATGTGAAAGATATAAAATATAGACAGTAAATTTTAGAGAAATATTTCTGAAGTGAACACATAGCATGAGATTAATAATAGTTTGAACATTATAAATAAATTATTTGCTAACTTAAATGGAGATAACAATAAAAATTGTCCAAAATAAAAATGAAGAAGAAAGAATTTACAGATCAGTCATATAACAGTTCACTCTGTGCCAAAATCAAGAAACTTATATTCATATAGTTAGAATTCTCAAAGATAAAAGGCGTGGGCAATACACATTTAAAGATAAAAAAAAAAAAAGTAGCAGCTTGGATTACAGGAGGCATGCATATAAAACTGATCAATATAAGCACAAACTAATCTTTACATTGAACATATTTTATTGAATTGGAAAGTGAACTATATTTCCAAAACACTATATTTTAACAAAGCACACTAACAAAAGGTAAAAATTATGCTGAGAAACTTTTTGTTGATGTTGAGACCACTCTAGAGTTTTCACTGATCCTGAGCAAAAGCCAGTCATTGTACTTCTCAGTTATTTGAAAGAATAATTTGAATTTCCACTGCTTCCTTTACACAAAATAAAATTTGCTGACAATACAGAGACATTACTGCCACAGCAAAGGATCTGGTGTTTTCATGAATCTAATCATAGAAATGAAAATGGGGCAGAATGGCTTCTAATACTGGAATGATTTCTCTCAACTTTCATAGCTATTGACCTAGGTTTATCAAAACTAACATATTTCATGTTGACAACTAATGCTATTCTTGTTTTGCTAAGAAAAAAAAAAAAAAAAAAAAAAAAAAAAAAAAAAAAAAAAAAAAAAAAAAAAAAAAAAAAAAAAAAAAAAAAAAAAAAAAAAAAAAAAAAAAAAAAAAAAAAAAAAAAAAAAAAAAAAAAAAAAAA